>BNCR01000008.1:600688-750688 GCA_014656515.1 Oryzias celebensis | reverse complement strand
CGGGACGAGGGTTCTTTGTAGGTTTTGATAAAGAATGACTGGAATCTGAACAGGTTAGTCTGGATCTTCTGAGGGGGACCTGAGTTTTTAACTCAACTGAAACTACAACCCTGCGGGACCCTCGTTCTCCATGGCGTCCTCCATAACTCTGAGATGAGGCCAGCAGGAGCCGCCGCCTCATTAGCATTCAGACAGACAGCACTCCTGCACTGTAGTAGAAAGGCTTAAGTTCTGATCTGCTTAAGCAGAAAAGAAAGATCAAAGATGAGAATGAAGACATCTGGGAGATTTCCCCAGAATCCTTTGGCGTTCTGAGCAGGGTGGGGTCACAGAAGCTCCGTCAGCTTAAAGGAGGAAAGACGATTGGTGGTTCCTGCAGAAGCCTGGCTGTTGTCAGAGGAGTCCATCCAGCTAAGTTGATGAACATGAGAACGACACGAGCTCTGATCCACTTCCTGATAGGACTCCATGGTGCTGCTGCTGCAGACATCATCAGCTTTCAGGTTCATCTACAGCTAACCAGCAAACGAAGAAGCCGAGCGCCACCTCACAAGCTCAGCTTCAAGATCATCCTGTGTCCGACTGACAGATGATGAGATGCATTTGATTGACAGGAGAGGCGTGTCTGTGTTTGATTGACAGGAGAGGCGTGTCTGTGTTTGATTGACAGGAGAGGCGTGTCTGTAGTTGATTGACAGGAGAGGCGTGTCTGTAGTTGATTGACAGGAGAGGCGTGTCTGTAGTTGATTGACAGGAGAGGCGTGTCTGTAGTTGATTGACAGGAGAGGCGTGTCTGTGTTTGATTGACAGGAGAGGCGTGTCTGTAGTTGATTGACAGGAGAGGCGTGTCTGTAGTTGATTGACAGGAGAGGCGTGTCTGTAGTTGATTGACAGGAGAGGCGTGTCTGTAGTTGATTGACAGGAGAGGCGTGTCTGTATTTTCATTGACTTCAGACTGTTGTCATTATTTTTTTTGAACTCAGTTTCTCTAAAAAGGAACTTTCTTTCTGTTTGGCTTTTTCCCAAACACATAAGTTCAGGTTCCTCTGGTGAACTCAGCTCTGTGGACACATTTCCCCGTTCAGTGAAAGACTTGAATAATTGCCATGTATGCACACTGCTGTATCATTAATCCCAATATTTAGGCTGAGGTTGCTAATTAGATTTATTTTGTGCTGCCAATTAGTTTAATGACTTATTTTGTTGGGCTTGAAATTTGTTTTATATGATAAAAGACGAAACGTTCATGAATTCAACGAGGTTTCTAATCAAAGCTGCTCGTTTCAGAAAAACTCTGATCCCTGACGAACTCTGTTGTTTTGCTCCCCTGAAAACCCAGACAGACTGAACAGGGAGTCATTAGGGAAATGCTGCTGTTTGTGTTCCTACTCAGGTCAACAAGCTGAGAAAAACTCTCTTTGTTAAAACACCTGTTCAGGTCCTGGAAGCTAATGAGCTCAGACAGGCTTAGCGTGGTGTACGCCTCCACCAATCCAGATTCATGGTGACGTGCTGAACCCTGAAGTCTCATTTCCTTCAAAGGCAGAGAAAACGCAGCCGACAGACTTCATGCTGTTCTTCAACATTTTCTCTACAGTCACAGGAAACTGGAAGCAAATCTTTTCAGCTGAAAGCTCAGAGGATCTACAGACTGCTGCTGAAACACTCAGGAGTTTCCTCTATCTGGGAGTTCTGACAATTTTCTTTGATTTCCAAAGTTCACAAACATTACACGTCCAAAGCGGTGAGAAAATTCTTTAATGCAATGCCTTTGCATAAGTTAAACAGCTGAGATGAATGCTACTACTAGTTTGATCATTTCTGAATGGTGTGTAAGCATGGAAAAACAAGCTGATGGTAATAAACTCTTGGGAACATTTGGGAAAACATCAATTTCAAGGTTAAAACCACTCAGCAGAATCCCATTTCTACTCACAAAATCCTCAAGGAAACGTATCCGATAAAAATGCTGAGAAACTATCTCACAACATCAATGAACTTCTAATGCTACTGTGTCCAACTATGAAAAGATAAATAGAGTAAAGTAACATCAAAAACGTAACAATTTAAATTATTTTTTTCAATGAAACATTCGCAAATGTAAACATAAGACAGAGATTTTCTAATTATTCCAAAAACTGCTTTTAAAAGAAAGCCTATATTTTTTTGCTAAACATTTAATTCTACAAAAGATTAATATAAGTCAAATAAAAAACACACCAAAGAAAGAAATGCTCTAAAAAGTTTAAAATGCCAAAAAAACACCTAAACACAAAAAGTTCAAAGTCCCCAAACTGTCAACTGAAGGGTTGAAGCCTGATTCTGATCAGTGAAACCAGCTGAAGGCTAAACTCCGTTTACTGAGAAATCCTGGATTACCTAAAGGTGGAAACAAACACGGATTCATGGAAGATTTGATCAGTTTGAAGTAGATTTGAAGACAGAAACCAGAGTTTCCAGAGAAAAACCACATGAATAGCTGCATTAGTTTACTTTGATCGCTTCATTCTGTCTGACGGATCTGCAGGAGGTCCAGCAAAACATGTTAGAAGAACACCTGCACAGGTGTTCACATGCACAGGTGTTCCTGCAGCACTGCTGCACCAGAGATGCAGGAACAAACTGCACAGTCAATACAGTTGACGTTCATTTGACATCAATTCGATGGCTCCATGTTAAACATCAAACTGACTTCCATGCTTCTTCTGTTTCTGAAGGATTTAGGCTTCATGAAATCTCAGCATGCAGCTTGAAACGATATTTGATGTTTTTTTCAATTCAAACGGCATTAGAATGGATCCAATAATTCAACGCTGCTGCAGATCCAGCAGTCAGGAGAACAACTCCCAGCACAAATGTTTATTGCTCTATATATTAACACATTGTGGTGATTAAGATGATTTAGATGAAAATACTTTCAAAAATGTTCTGATGTTCACCCAACAAATAATTCTTTGAGTATATATATTCCAATAAACCATTTATTGTATGTTTTCTGCTTCTGTTATTAGTTTGATTAAATTATTGGTCCAAATTTAAAATTTATATGACATCAAAACGGGGTAAATGTCATGATGTCGAACTGATATTAAAGTTTTGACGTCAGTTGGATTTGCTCGTTCAACTTGTTTTTGACCTCAATTTGATGTCATTTCAGCATCAGTTGTCCGTTGGGAACCGGACTCTGGACTCAGACTGTAGAAGTTCCTGCAGTTGGAACGTCCTGAAGAACTTATGTGAAATCTTTTCTGCAGATTCAGATTTATGGCTGAAAACAGAATTTTCTGGAATGTTCAGAATCTTTCAGACATTTACGAACAGAAGCTGGTTTGACGTCCATGATTGTGAGTTTTGGTTGGTTTAAATAAAGTTTAAGTTTCGCTCACCTCTCTCAGGTAGCAGGAAATCCCTCGCAGAGCTTCCCCCACAGCTGTGGGGGAGGGAAGCTAGAGGGGGAGACAAAGTCAGTTTCAGTAAAACACGCTGCTGAGAAAGTTAAAGATGAGGAGGTTTTCTGCAGACTGCAGATCCTCCACACAAACCCAAAGTTACCGGAGGCGGATGTTCCAGGCAGGTGTGGAAGTGTTTGGTCATATTAGGCTTCAAACGCTTCAGAGGAACCCGGGACTCTCCGATCAACTCGTTATGAGTCAGCTTGTCCTCATCACACACGGTTAACCTACAGCAGAAATGGAAACAAAGAAGTAACAGATAAATTGTAGAGAAAACACAGAGGAAACACCCAGAGGAAACACCCAGAGGAAACACCCAGAGGAAACACCCAGAGGAAACACCCAGAGGAAACACTCAGAGGAAACACTCAGAGGAAACACTCAGAGGAAACACTCAGAGGAAACACTCAGAGGAAACACTCAGAGGAAACACCAGAGGAAACACCCAGAGGAAACACCCAGAGGAAACACCCAGAGGAAACACCCAGAGGAAACACTCAGAGGAAACACTCAGAGGAAACACCCAGAGGAAACACCCAGAGGAAACACTCAGAGGAAACACCCAGAGGAAACACCCAGAGGAAACACTCAGAGGAAACACTCAGAGGAAACACTCAGAGGAAACACCCAGAGGAAACACCCAGAGGAAACACCCAGAGGAAACACCCAGAGGAAACACTCAGAGGAAACACTAAGAGGAAAAAAAACAGAGGAAACACTCAGAGGAAACACAGACGAACCAGAGAGGAAACAGGAAAATTGCCCTGTACAGAAAATAAACACAGGAAAATAAGCAAGAAAAAAATACAAAGGAAAAATACAAGAGAAAATGATTTCAAGGAAACCAGATAAAAACGAAAAATGTGAAAAAGAAATAATTGTGACGAATTCTAGGAAGCAAAGAGAAGCAAAGGGGTGAAGAAGAGAGACAGACATGAAATGGAAAGAAAATCATCATGAAATAATAATAAATAAATAATTCATTCATTCACCCACCATTGTAAAGTTCACTTTTCACCTTCACCTAACAATCTAAAGGATGTCCCCCCAGGGGCCCAACAGAGAAATAAAAAACTCCTGTCCAGAAGAGCCATTTACCTTCACATCTACCATGTGAAGAAAGGGTTAGAGTTTCTTCACAGAAACCCTGAGCCTCTGCCCTGAGCCTCAGCCCTGAGCCTCTGCCCTGAGCCTCAGCCCTGAGCCTCAGCCCTGAGCCTCTGCCCTGAGCCTCTGCCCTGAGCCTCAGCCCTGAGCCTCTGCCCTGAGCCTCAGCCCTGAGCCTCAGCCCTGAGCCTCTGCCCTGAGCCTCTGCCCTGAGCCTCTGCCCTGAGCCTCAGCCCTGAGCCTCTGCCCTGAGCCTCTGCCCTGAGCCTCTGCCCTGAGCCTCTGCCCTGAGCCTCTGCCCTGAGCCTCAGCCCTGAGCCTCTGCCCTGAGCCTCTGCCCTGAGCCTCAGCCCTGAGCCTCAGCCCTGAGCCTCTGCCCTGAGCCTCTGCCCTGAGCCTCAGCCCTGAGCCTCAGCCCTGAGCCTCTGCCCTGAGCCTCTGCCCTGAGCCTCAGCCCTGAGCCTCTGCCCTGAGCCTCAGCCCTGAGCCTCAGCCCTGAGCCTCTGCCCTGAGCCTCTGCCCTGAGCCTCTGCCCTGAGCCTCAGCCCTGAGCTTCAGCTCGTCTCCACAGGATCTCCTCTGACATGAACCTGATGAGGAGCGACAGCTGAGCTGCTGTCATTCTGATGAACGGCTGGAAGCTAAAGCTCTCTAAGAGAAGATCCAATGAGGCGTCAGGAAACTTCCTGCTGAGATTTGCTGCCACATGCACGCCAGCACAGGTACACACACACACCTGAGAGTTTTCCTGTGCATGTCCTCCTCTGTGATCCCAATGTAGATCAGCGTCTCGTTCCACACCGGATTCAAGGAGTTTCGAATCGTCTTTGTCTTCAGCTTGTTAGCCTGAAAAAACAAATCAAAACAAAACATAAGCACACAAAAATACACAAACAAACACACTGAAATAAACAAGTACACATAAGACAAGCAGACGCACAAAAAACAAACATTAAAACAAATAACTTTGATTTTTAGCAGTAATGTTATGGTTTTGGTCGTGTTCTGGTTTGAATTGTCCCTTTTAGTCAGTCACACCATTTTCTGGTTTGTTATGATTAACAGCTGTTTTCATTTCAGCTAATTACCCTCAGTCTATTCAGGGTCTTGTTTTCAGTTCTTCTTGGTCAGGTCATCGGTTCTGTTCAGCTCGGCTCGGTTCTGTTCTGTCACTCGGTTCTGTTCTGTCACTTTCTTGCTCTCTAAGTTTTGTCATGTTTCTGTTTATTTATGAAAGGTTTCTGTCACCAAGCCTGATCTCCTGCATTTTGGGTCCTACATCAGCAGTCCTGACACAAATAATTCATAAATACACAAAAATACAACTCACAAATAAACATACACAAAATACCAAACAAACACATTATTACTAACAAAAAAAGTGAGAGAAAACAAACACAAACAGAGAACTATAAACAAAGACTTACAGGAACACACAGAATACAATAAACAAACCAAAATTATCAAAGAACCAGTAAAAAAAAAAACCTCATAAAACAATAAATGTACAAACAATATTCAGTTCCATTTTATTTCTAAAGCCCAAAATCAAAACCAAAGCCGTCTCAATGGGCTTCACGCCAGTATTTATGCAAACACAGATCTACAGCAGTGAATCAGTCTAATGTTACAGAGGTTTCTATAGATGCCTTTGTTTCTACTGTTTCATCCTGATCTTGGCTGATAGTAGGGATAACTTTGTTCAGCTTTTGTCTAATATTTGAGATTTTACTATCAGAAAATGTAAGGAAATCTTCAGAGTTGATAGTAACAGGAATATGTGGTTCTACTGAGCTGTGACTGCTGGTCAACATGGCTATAGTACTAAGAAAAAAGATACTGAATTATTTCCATTCTCTGATCTTAAAGCATTTGGTTCTGGTTTTACGCAGAGATTTTTTTGTAATTTATGAGGCTATATTTTATATTTATAAAACTGATGGTTTTTACTGGGACTGAAACAATGGAAGCTGGTCTCAGAGTGTATGCTCAGCATGTTGCTAAGTAGTGGTTAAACTGTGAGTTTAAACTCAGACACAAAATGGTCAAATTATTTTCTTCTAATCTGTGTTATTTATTGGAGAAGTAGCATTTTCTAGTATTGTTAGGACGAGGCTGAGACATGTGGATCCATGTGCAAACAGGGTTTAATGAAACAGCACAGGAGGATGAGACAAGGCACGGTCGAGGACAGCCGAGGGTCAAAAACACAAGGAGCAAGGTGGGAGGGGTCGAGACAAGCAAAAATCAGAAACCAGGCAAACAAGAACATGGAACGCTTAGTAGGAACGAGAGAGAAACCAGTTCAAGACTACACAGAGGAGAGGGTGAGACTGGCATTTAAGCAGTGGTGTGATGACATGATGAGAAGCAGCTGGTGAAGACAAGATGGCAGAGTGTCCGATGCATGCTGGGAGTGTACTGGAGAACAGAGGCTGTTAGTACTCTAGCAATGGCTCCCTCTGGTGGTTGGAGAGGGGACTGGACGGCCAAATACTGACAAGTACAAATTGAAAGATAATTAAAGCCGCAAGTGGCGTTGGATGGCCTGCAGGTGCTACCCGCTCCCACCTTCGCCACCCCCACAGCCCCCATCCTGAGTTCTTGGCGCTGTTGCCGCCCTCCCTGCCCAGGTATAAGTGGCACTGCTGCCCTCCCCGAGCTGAGTCAGCAGTTTTTTATGTGATGGTTTTTTGTTTACCCTCACCACAACTTTAACATTGCTAAATCGTATGTTAAGTTGTTTTGTTCATCTTGAGCTATCATGGATACCCTTTTTAAGACATTCCGATAAAACGAGCTAGATAAGACTGTAGCAGTGGCAAGCTCACCTTGTGCAAGCCATTCAAAATCTACAACTTTTAATTCCAACATTATTTCTACAGTGCATTTCCACAGATGCTTGAGAGGTTACAAGACAATCAATTAAAATACCAAGGGCAAGTTTTTGTTCATAGCAAAAATTCAAGATGGCAGCCTCTTTCCAAGGTTAAAGTTCAAAATAATTTATGTGGTGATTGTAGATTCCGACAGGTGGCATGTTTGTGAAGTTTCGTGAAAATTGGAAGAACCGAAGTGTTGTTTTCCCCATATTGTGGAAAAGTGTGAAAAATGCTAAATCTCACACTTTGCTACAAAATGGCTGCCAAGCCATGGGTGGTTTGGCCATCGCATAATAATTTCAAAAGTTCTCCTGGATTTCCCTGACATGGTTTGGTTTTGTTTGTGTATTTAGAAATATTTTGTTTTGGCTCCAAATTTCCGGCCCATTTATTTCTTTTACGGCTTCCTTTGTCGTGATGTGTGTGTGTGTGGGGGCAGGCACTATGACAAAAATTAATTTTCAATTTTTACTTGGTTTGTGCATTCATTTTTTTTTCCACGCACATGGCGGGGGCTCAAATTTTGACTGAATGATGCAGAAATGTTTAGAGCTGCGATAACAATTTGGTCCTTGCAGTCAGGGTCTGCTGCTGCAGGCCAAAATTGGAAAGTGATCTGAGAGTGTGGGGTTATGAGGGAGCACACTCAGCTGATCTCTATACCATGAGTTAAAACAAGGTCCAGGATGAGCTTGTGGCAGTGAGTGGGTTCATTTACATTTTGTGTGAAACCAACATTATCTAGTAAAGCTGAGAAAGCATTTCATAGACAGTCACTACGGTCATCAACATGAATATTAAAATTCCCTACTATTATTGTTTTATCAGAATCTAAACTCAATTAAAAATTCAGAGTACGGGCCAGGAGGACGATAAATAATTATGAAGGAAAGAGCTTTTTAGGCTTCTTCTTTAGGTGATTTTTAGACAATATCATGTTTTCAAATGAATTATGAATGTGTTTGGCTTCAGTGTTAGGGTTTGGGTTAGTCAAGAGAGTTTAAGGAAATGGATCTAATCTTTAGTAACCCACATTTAATGACATCCTGATTTTACCTGTTGTGATTGAGAGAACTAGTAGCTTTAACATTTAGGTTTCTGTGTTTCAGTCCTTTCACTCGCCTTTCAGTACATAAGCTAAAGCTAGCAGCTGCTGGGCTAACTGTATGGGGTTTGCACTGACGCTAAAGGGAACTCAGAGGAGAGTTGGAAACTGCTGCTCTGTGCCCGGGTCCCATCAGTTGTAAGGTTGAACGATTAATGCTCGCAGAAATGTTCTTAGAGAGAAGAGCGGCGCCGTCCACAGTGGGATGGATGCCATCTCTCAGCCTGAGACCGCGCTTTCCCCAAAACACACTCCAGTTGTCAACAAAGCCAACGCCGTTTTCTGGGCACATCTAGCTAACCAGCAGTTAAATGATGAAAAGCGGCTGTAAATTTCATCACTGATTAGGTTTGGTAAGAGACCAGAGAAAATGACCGGATCTGACATCGACTTAGCAAGTTTACACACAGATTCTACGTTTAATTTAAGGACTTCTGATTGTTTCCGTCAGGCGTCGTTACCGTCTGCGTGAATCACAACTCGACGAAACCTGGACTTACTCTGGGCTAACATCCTAAGGTTTCCTTCAATGTCACCAACTCTGGCTCCCGGATAACACCTGACTTTAGCCGCTGTGAGCTTCACGTGGTGCTAGCTAGTTTAGCCCTGGTACCGTGGCCCGCACTGCGAGTAACAACCTGGCTAACAGGCTCAGCATCAGGCTTAGCATTCACTTTGCGGAGCCGCGCTTCTAACTGTTCTAGTCTGGCCTCCAAATCTAAAATAAGGCTACACCTAGCACATCTACCACTATCTTTACTAAAGGATCTTCACTGAACATATGGTACATGACAGAGGGATGAAGGCAGAAGAAGTAGAGGCCATGCTAAACGCTACGCTAAGGCTAAGGGGAAGTAACTACGTCACAGACTGCTTAGACAGCAGATGGTCAACAAAGTTGTTTTGTCACTTAAATGATAAAGATGATACTTAGAATTTTGAATACTAAACCAGATAAGATGAAGTTAGATATTAGCAAATCAATCAATGACCAAGCACTGGTTAAGGCTCACTCAGAAACAGCGTAACTTTCTTGTGGGATAAATCACAGTGAATAAAACAATAAAACCCTGAAGAAAACTAAAGCTTATTCTAAAACTGTTTTTCTGCACATTTAATCATTGTTTGTTCCTAAAATTTTCTTGAAACTCTATAATCTAATTTATAGACATTTGCATTGTATCACTAAATCAAATTAAATATAATAAAAATATATATATATAAGAGGAATCAAAATTTCCTGAGAAGCAGTCTTGGAGTTTGTCTGAAAGCCGCTTGTTTTCATCACAACCATCAATCTTCTGGTTGGGTCTCACCTTTGAGGCTCCGGGCAGCAGGTGCAGTTTGACGTACGGGTCGGCCAAACCGTTAAAGTCCATCGGTTTCAAACCCTGAAACACAAGAGTCTGTTTTTAAGTCAGTGTGTTTAAGTCAATACAATTTAATTCAATAAGCACCAAAATGGAACTGAAAGAACAGAAAAATCAAGGTAATTCAGTCTGAAAAGAAGAAACAAGTGTCAGGCTGCTCCTTTATAAAATAATTTAGTTTCAAAGCTCACTTTTTTTTACCAAAAAAAAAAAAGAAGAAACTGACAGCTTTTACATTTGTCAAAACGTACTGAAGTGTGAGATGGAGGTTTTTCCTCTCAAGCTGAAAGAATTCTTTTTTCAATTATTTCTGCAGAAATCTATGTACTGTATGTTTGGTTTTTAATTTTTTAAGAAATGTCTGTTTTAATTCATATCATTTTAAACACTTTTTTGAAAAAAACACAACAGCTGATTTTAGGAAAAGTTTTGTTTCCTACATTTATTCTTAAAAGTTTACTCAAAGACGTGCAGTTTACAAAGTAGATTTGTTAAATCCAAATCTTCAGATCTTTACACGAGAACCTCATCATCTAAACTGTATCGTAACATTAGCTTGTAGAAGTGACCAACAAATCACAGTTTTTGGTGTAAAGTTCAGTCTCTTCTAAAAAATGTTTAGAATAGAATAGATTCAAAGAGAATAGAAAGTTTATATTGTCATAGATGGTGTGATAAAATTCAGAGGTGCAAACTGTGATAAAGTAATATTTTAAATGCTTATTTGATGAAGTTTTATTTTTGAATGTGTCTTGATTCGTTTTTTGCAGTAGTTTATTCATTGTTCTGTTACTTTTGTGATTCGTGAACTTCTTTTTCGGGTCTCATACTGAAGGTTTTGTGTTCATAGATTTAATGTTTTTGGGGAAATCTTTCCATCAAAAAGTCGTAAAAATCCTCTGACACTGCTGGGTTGAAATACTGTAAATTTACGGATGTTTTTTTCTGAATTTCAAACTAAAGTGAGAAACTGTGGAACCACCACCACCTTGAATGTATCTATAAAAAAGCTTGAAAAACATGGAGCTCATCAGAGATGATTATGATGAGAAATTGAACCTTAATGTCTTTCAACAGCTTTGACATTTAAACCTTCAGCAGCTGCAGATCTCTGCCCCTCATTATTCAGGTGGGGAGGGGGCTTGACCTTCTGGAGGGAATCCGATCTTAATGTGACAGATATAATCATCTAGTGGAAGGAACGACAATGAAGACTTGCTAAAATCAGACAGATGTTACTCTGATCGGTGTGGGGGGTGAGGGGGGGTGAGGACATTCAACAAAAACCAACGAAAACGGTACCCATGGAAACGAGCCGAGATTGAAACGAGAGCTGAACTTCTGAGTTCTAAGAAGAACAAGATGTAAGGAGAAGCTTTGGAGGTTTCTCCTGGACTTCCTGCTGACCAGTGCAGCTGCAGGAGAAGGTGCTTCCAAAACCATCCAGCTGGAGAAAACAACAGCTGTTCCCAAACTCAGCTGTTTGTTCTGCAGATATTCATACAAAGATGGTCTCCTGTCTGTGTTTACATGTGTTTACATCTTCATTGTAAACATCAGGAGGAAGACCAAACCTCTTTAAATGTTCTCACATGTGGCCACAGAGGAAGTGTGCAGTGAGGAGTTCAACATCTGGAATGCTAATTCATGGATTTCACCTTCATGAGTTGTTTTTAGAACATAACTCCTACAATAAACACTGCACTGGTTAAAAGTCATGCATATATCTCTGTCTGCAGCAGAAGAATGAAGAATTTTAGTTGAGGACACAGCGCAGCTGATCATTTTGATTTATCAAGTAGTGTCACAAATCCTTTACGGCTTCTTTTTCTCTTCAAACTGCACATGACTGATCAATACGTGTCTGCGCAGACCCATCCTGCAGTCAAAGCGATGATATTGCAGACGGTGGGGGGGGGCAATGCTCATTACCGTTCAGCACGCACATTCAGGAGATGCACACGAGGGAAAGATAGAGATACAACAACGACAAAAGACTTCAACACAAAACATAAAGAAATGAGTGAGACTGAAAAAGAAGACAAATCTGAAACTTTTTCACTGTTCATGATAATATGAAGCAGAATTTAGAATCTGAAAGAAAAGAGTTTCAAACAACAGACAGATCATTTGTGACAGAAGAAACCAGATCAGATTCACAAAGATCAGACATTTGTTATTTCTAAAGACCAACCTTTACCATCAGTACAAACCTGCTTATTTTTCTGTTTTGCATGTTTTAATCAGTATTTTGTGTTTTTTAATTTTAAAAGTTGAATAATAAATCATTGTTTTTAGTTTTCATCTTTTATTTTGTGCATTTTATCTGAAAGGAAAAATAAAAGCATAAATATGTAGAAACATTTTTTAGTTTAAAAGAGCCGGATGGCTAAGAAGAGCCAGAATTCCATCATTATTGTGAAGTTTGCAGAAACTGTTAAATGTGTGAGGAGCTGCAGCCTACTTGGTAAATGATAAAGAATAGAGGAGAAGTAATAGAGGACAGAACCCCAGTGCACCAGACTTTCCCAGCTTCTAACTTCTAGTAGCCTTCTAGCGACTGATCTCCAGTCCGATATCTTCCTGCGGTCCAGATCAGTGTGAATGTTCCTGCTGATAGTTTTTAGTCATGTGACTTGAAGGAGAACATGGCGATGCAAGATGAGGGCTTAGACGTTTAAGAGAACGTTTGAGTTCTTGGATTTTTATTTCCTGCAAAACTTTGGAACTGTCCTCAACCAGACCAGGATTCTTTAGCTCTCACCTTCACTTCACAAAAATAACATTTTTATGTAAAGAGATGGCCAGAGCTATCGGCTAATGCTAGTCATGCTAGCAGCTAATGCTAGTTAGCAACATGAACTCTGCATGTTGGGACAGCATAATAAAGTTTTTAAATAATAAATGTGACAAGACCGTTGGTTTATTCCTGTTGTAAAGTTGACTATTTAGTAAACAGAGACTTGATTGTAGAACTAGCCTCCTGGCGGACAGCTGGTGAACTTCTGTGTCTTTGGCTTTTGTGCTTCAAACAGGAAGTCAAAGGTTTTCTCTCTGGTGATAAAATGTGATGAGCGGTCTGTCAGACATCCAGCCGGCGGGGTCTAAACTCGCTGAAAGCTCCACCTTCCCCGTGGAAACAGAAGTTGTGCAGCAACGAGGGGAGCTGTCAAGTTCTTTGCTGCTGGGGAGAGACGATGCTGGGGGGGCATCATTGACATTCAAGTGGGTGCTCAAATAGCAAAGAAGAACGGCTCCTGAAGACATGAAGGGTTCAGTGACAGCAGGAGTTCAGATAATCTCCATCCCTGAGAAGGTGTAGCTGCGTCCTCCTCTGTGAGACAAGCACCTGCAGGAATGCTAATGAAACAAACATCAGCTGAGGAGCTGCAGGTCATCTGTGAGTGTAGAAGCCATTCAGATCCTATGACCCGACATGTTCTTCAGATGTGTTTGTTCACAGATCCTCCTCATTAGAACATCGTCCTGAATGTGAGCATCCACCTTCAGACTGCAACCAGCAAAACCCTCAGAACTATCTTAAAGATCAAGTTCTATGTATTTAAAGTGAAGCGAAGAGACTGGTCTGCAGGACTCAGAACATCTGCTTCTTCATTCCTGAAGGACATCTCAGATGACGAGTTTGTTTCTGTGAAGAAAACGTTTTATTTCTGTCAAAAAACACAGTCAGCTGCAAGAATGCTCCTCTATGATTCTCTATCCATGATCAGGAGGTTATAAAAATCTTTCTAGAGTTTACATTTTTGTATTCTTGAGGGGTTTTTCTGATTTGCTGATACTAGACTCAACAAATCTCCTTTTACTTTGTCCCGCCGCTTTCCTGCAAAGTCCAATCAATCTCCCCACCTCATTTCAGAATTTGTTTTGGCTGTTGGAGATTATCCGTCCAGTGATTAAATGTCTGTGGTTGAGCTGACTCCAGCGCTGGCTGTTTCCGGGGGGCAGGCACTGTGAACTCTCTGGAGGTGTTTTTCCTTTGTGTCCACCTGCTCCTCCTGCTGGCTCTGCAGCCCCCGGCGCCTCTTATCTCACCTCTAACATTTAACTCTCACTCTGGAGTCAGAGTGCACGTGCACATGCACACACCGCTCACTCTCATCTGTAAGCCTTCCTCTGTAGTCTCTCCTCCCCAGGAGAACAATCAGCATCTGTGAGGATCAATGAATCTGAATGTTTTCCTGTGAATGTTCTGATATGAAAGACAAACACGATTCTGTTCTTATCATTTGACAAAAGTCGTTTTCTGGTTTCTGTTTTTTCTCAGAGTTTTAGAAAAACTAATTTATTAAAAAAAAGGTTTGATTGAATTAAAGCAGAATATAAACTGATGATCCAGCAAAGGTGAGGAGGGAAAACAAAAGAACTTCGTTACGAAGTTCCTGACCAACCTTTCCACTGCTAAACCTCACGAAGTTCTTATTTCATTAATGAATGTTCTGCTACAGAAGGACTGAAGGTTCTGTGTTTTTCTTCAGTTATTCTTGGTTTGATGAGTTTGTTAAAGAATTGTTTTTTTTTTCTGGATTAATTTTAAAATAAATTAAACGTTTACAGAAGAAAGAAAAAAAATTCCAATTGTTTTCAGATTTGAAAGAAATGTGCCACACAACCCCCACCCAGCATCTTTTAGCGTCTTTATCAAACATGTTGAAATGAATTCCTTTACTGTTCATTTTTTACAGTATTATTGCTTTGTTTAATTTGAAAATAATAATTTAACCTGACGTTGATGACCGTCAAGAACGTCTCATTTGGACACAATCACCTTCATTAGTGATGCACAGTTTTCTCCAGTTTTAGGTTCTCATTTTAAACAATGATGTGGTTCATGTTCTGCTCGGATTAAAATATCAGGTCATTTGAGCTGAAAGTCTGTTTTTCTTTAGTTGATGTTTTAAAATGTTCATCATTCTAACATTTAAAGCATGTGGTTTGTAATGATTGATTTGAGGAACGTCCTTTTGGATGAAATAAAAATGTTCTGTTCATCCTTTCAGGGGTTCAAATTGAATCTTAGATTGAAAAGACTGAGATCTCGCTGGATTCTGTGAAACTGGGGTCAACCTGCTCAGGTGGACTTCTCACAGAAGAACCCTTATCGTCTACATGACAACAAACGGCTGCAGCCTCACCTTGGCCTTCAGAACGGTGCAGTGCAGCTCGCTGGAGCTCTGCTCGTACCTCAGCTCGAATTCCAGCGTTCCCAGAGCAGCTGTGGAGGAGAACCACCTCGCGTCATTAGAAAACCTTCAGCTTCCTCCTACACTCCGGAAACGTGCTTCAAAGACTGAGTGTTCCAAACACACATGAAAGGATCCTGAGAAGACAAGTTTCTGTTTCTCTTTGGTCTTTTGCAGACATGAAAATGAAACCAGAACCTCTGGGCTTTAAACTGTTCCTGCAAATCTTTGCTGCAGCGCTTCAATAGCCAAACTCATACGTGGTCTCAGTGTCGGTTGTGGTGGTTTTACTGGTCTAGAACCAGATCCATACCAGATTAAATTTGACATGCATCACATCTGAGCTCCAAACCCAAAACACAACCTGAAAACCCGCTTTAACACAAATCTGCCTGAAAATAACCTGAAGGTCCTCATATTGTTGGTGTGAATGACAGTCATGGTCCTAATAATATCACAAAAACAAGAACACATAGACAAGACATACACAAACACACTAACATATAAACACACACAGACACATTAACATATAAACACACACAGACACACTAACATATAAACACACACAGACACATTAACATATAAACACACACAGACACACTAACATATAAACACACACAGACACATTAACATATAAACACACAGACACATTAACATATAAACACACACAGACACACTAACATATAAACACACACAGACACACTAACAAATAAACGCACACAGACACATTAACATATAAACACACACAGACACACTAACATATAAACACACACAGACACACTAACATATAAACACACACAGACACATTAACATATAAACACACACAGACACATTAACATATAAACACACACAGACACACTAACATATAAACACACACAGACACATTAACATATAAACACACACAGACACATTAACATATAAACACACACAGACACACTAACATATAAACACACACAGACACATTAACATATAAACACACACAGACACATTAACATATAAACACACACAGACACACTAACATATAAACACACACAGACACATTAACATATAAACACACAGACACATTAACATATAAACACACACAGACACACTAACATATAAACTCACACAGACACACTAACAAATAAACACACACAGACACATTAACATATAAACACACACAGACACACTAACATATAAACACACACAGACACACTAACATATAAACACACACAGACACATTAACATATAAACACACACAGACACACTAACATATAAACACACACAGACACATATAAACACACACAGACACATATAAACACACACAGACACATAAAAACACACACAGACACATATAAACACACACTAACATATAAACACACACAGACACACTAACATATAAACACACACAGACACATTAACATATAAACACACACAGACACACTAACATATAAACACACACAGACACATTAACATATAAACACACAGACACATTAACATATAAACACACACAGACACACTAACATATAAACTCACACAGACACACTAACAAATAAACACACACAGACACATTAACATATAAACACACACAGACACACTAACATATAAACACACACAGACACACTAACATATAAACACACACAGACACATTAACATATAAACACACACAGACACACTAACATATAAACACACACAGACACATATAAACACACACAGACACATATAAACACACACAGACACATAAAAACACACACAGACACATATAAACACACACTAACATATAAACACACACAGACACACTAACATATAAACACACACAGACACACTAACATATAAACACACACAGACACATTAACATATAAACACACACATACACACTAACATATAAACACACACAGACACACTAACATATAAACACACACAAACACACTAACATATAAACACACACAGACACACTAACATACAAACACACACAGACACACTGACATATAAACACACACAAACACATTAACATATAAACACATACAAACACACTAACATATAAACACACACAGACACACTGACATATAAACACACACAGACACATTAACATATAAACACACACAGACACACTAACATATAAACACACACAGACACATTAACATATAAACACACAGACACATTAACATATAAACACACACAGACACACTAACATATAAACTCACACAGACACACTAACAAATAAACACACACAGACACATTAACATATAAACACACACAGACACACTAACATATAAACACACACAGACACACTAACATATAAACACACACAGACACATTAACATATAAACACACACAGACACACTAACATATAAACACACACAGACACATATAAACACACACAGACACATATAAACACACACAGACACATAAAAACACACACAGACACATATAAACACACACTAACATATAAACACACACAGACACACTAACATATAAACACACACAGACACACTAACATATAAACACACACAGACACATTAACATATAAACACACACATACACACTAACATATAAACACACACAGACACACTAACATATAAACACACACAAACACACTAACATATAAACACACACAGACACACTAACATACAAACACACACAGACACACTGACATATAAACACACACAAACACATTAACATATAAACACATACAAACACACTAACATATAAACACACACAGACACACTGACATATAAACACACACAGACACACTAACATATAAACACACACAGACACACTAACATATAAACACACACATACACACTAACATATAAACACACACAGACACACTAACATATAAACACACACAAACACACTAACATATAAACACACACAGACACACTAACATACAAACACACACAGACACACTGACATATAAACACACACAAACACATTAACATATAAACACATACAAACACACTAACATATAAACACACACAGACACACTGACATATAAACACACACAAACACATTAACATATAAACACACACAGACACACTAACATATAAACACACACAGACACATATAAACACACACAAACACACTAACATATAAACACACACAGACACATATAAACACACACAGACACACTAACATATAAACACGCACAGACACATATTAACACACACTAACATATAAACACACACAGACACACTAACATATAAACACACACAGACACACTAACATATAAACACACAGACACATATAAACACACACACAAACACACTAACATATAAACACACACACAGACACACACTAACATATAAACACACACACAAACACACTAACATATAAACACACACAGACACATATAAACACACAAACACACTAACATATAAACACACACATTAACATATAAACACACACAGACACACTAACATATAAACACACACAAACACACTAACATATAAACACACACAGACACATATAAACACACAAACACACTAACATATAAACACACACATTAACATATAAACACACACAGACACACTAACATATAAACACACACAGACACACTAACATATAAACACACACATACACACTAACATATAAACACACACAGACACACTAACATATAAACACACACAAACACACTAACATATAAACACACACAGACACACTAACATACAAACACACACAGACACACTGACATATAAACACACACAAACACATTAACATATAAACACATACAAACACACTAACATATAAACACACACAGACACACTGACATATAAACACACACAAACACATTAACATATAAACACACACAGACACACTAACATATAAACACACACAGACACATATAAACACACACAAACACACTAACATATAAACACACACAGACACATATAAACACACACAGACACACTAACATATAAACACGCACAGACACATATTAACACACACAAACACACTAACATATAAACACACACAGACACACTAACATATAAACACACACAGACACACTAACATATAAACACACAGACACATATAAACACACACAAACACACTAACATATAAACACACACAGACACACTAACATATAAACACACACAAACACACTAACATATAAACACACACAGACACATATAAACACACAAACACACTAACATATAAACACACACATTAACATATAAACACACACAGACACACTGACATATAAACACACACAAACACACTAACATATAAACACACACAAACACATATAAACACACACAAACACACTAACATATAAACACACACAGACACACTGACATATAAACACACACAAACACATTAACATATAAACACACACAAACACACTAACATATAAACACACACAGACACACTGACATATAAACACACACAAACACATTAACATATAAACACACACAAACACACTAACATATAAACACACACAGACACTCTAACATATAAACACACACAGACACACTAACATATAAACACACACAGACACATATAAACACACAAAAACACACTAACATATAAACACACACAGACACATATAAACAGAAACACTAACATATAAACACATACAGACACATATAAACACACACAAACACAGTAACATATAAAAACACACAGACACATATAAACACACACAAACACATTAACATATAAACACACACAGACACATATAAACACACACAAACACATTAACATATAAACACACACAGACATATATAAACACAAACAGACATATATAAACACACACAAACACATTAACATATAAACACACACAGACACAAAAAACACACACACAGACACATATAAACACACACAAACACATTAACATATAAACACGCACAAACACACTAACAAATAAACACACACACAAACACACTAACAAGTAAACACACACACAAACACACTAACAAGTAAACACACACACAAACACACTAACAAGTAAACACACACACAAACACACTAACATATAAACACACACACAAACACAGAAACACACACAGACACATGCCGACAGCGAGGCTCACTGCAGTCGTCACTGTCATCGCTGTTGATTTCCACAGACGTGTCCATGCTGCTGTTCTGGGACAACGAGCCGCCGCCCCACCCACGGTGCGCCCGAAGAGGAGACAACAGGTGAGCTCCGCCCATTGCTGATGCCACAGGGGGCTGAGGGCCACGGGGGAACTGTTGGGGGGAGGAGACAGGGAGGGGTTTGGAGAAAGGGGTGTGGGGGATGTGGGGGACAGGCGGGGGAAGTAGGCGGAGATCTGTCGGATGGGTCTGATAGGGCCGGGACAGACGTCGATGGCCATGTGTTCTTGGATGGAGATGCTGAGCTTCTTTCCTCTCTGCACCGTCATAGAGTCTGGAAACACGAACGCAGCAGAATCAATTCAAGGTCTTGCTAGCACCACGAGTCCTCACTGATCCAGGAGTTTTGACATTACCCAATCACAACCTCCCTGTCCAGCCTGTTTTGGCCGTCAGACTTGGTCTCAGTGCCCAATTGTACTTAAAGACTTGCTAAAGAAGGAGTTTATTTTTTTCCAGACCATTGCAGAGATTTCTAATCTCTGCCGACCAGGCAGAGATTCACCTGCTGACAAATTCAAGAAAACCACAAAAGAGATTTTTAGATTTAGGACTTTTTTGGGCGGACTTTTTCCTCCTTTTTTAATTGCTTGATTTACTGCAGGATCTGAACAATTGCTGTGTAATGACACATTTTTACTGAAGGAGTTTGGCTTGGAATCAAGGCTGCTTTTCCCAGCTGCACCAGCAACCGGCCCTGTCATTAAATCACAGAAGAAACAGCACAGTGGTTGAAATTGTCCACCGAACCCAACGGGAGGGATGAGTGTGACTTTGATCAAAGGCACACTCCTGAAACACAGAAACTGAGGGGATTTGGATGGGAAATGTCATGTGAAGAAGTCTAAGCTCCTGCAGCTACAGTCTGACTGCAGCCGTCACCGTCACAGTAGCTGATCTTCACTGGCGTTTGAACGCTGCTGGTCAGAACCACAAACACGTCCATTCCAGCCAGTGTGGGCCAGCAGAGCCAAACAAGATGAGGGGCCAAGAATCAGACGTGACAAAGACAAAACCTGATCCAAAAGCTAGAGTTCTACTTTCACCTCAGGATCTTTGAGGCAGATCTGGCATTCTCATTTAGCAGGAATCAACAAAAAGTACATTTTTGAACCAAAATGTCCGACTTTAAAGAAAACATCAATTCAAGCAAGACTATCTGAAAAAAGGAGAGATACGCCGATACAGACATAAGTACCAAGTCAGAACCAAAGCGTATCAAAGATTGTCAGATACAGTTTCAGAGCCAGTTCTTCAGTAATTCTAAATGAGGACCAGCAACCCAACCCAAGATCTGGATCCAGCAGCAAAGGCAAACTCAAGTACAGACACCAAGTCCCGAGACAACGAGATGAGATCAAGTCCTCCAACAGTTTCATGCAATCCCACTCTGACCCATGGGACAGACCTGCTCTGAGACGAGGAGGTCCTTTCAGAAGCAAACAGATCAACATTTAAGACCAGTTTAGCCAAACCAGCTACGCTGAAGCAGGATGTCACTTTTAGTGAGGAGCAACAAGTCCCGGAACCAACAGGAACCAATTCAGGATAAAAAAATTAAATAGAACCAACAATCCCAAATTAAATCTCAGTCAAACCAAGGATCAGATGAGAACCAAGAAGTTCCCATATCCAAAACCTGAATTTTCAAACACAACAAATAACATTTTATGACCAAAATGGCTTAGTGTGACGGAGACAGACCTGGACCAAAGACGGACTATGAAATGGAAAAGGAGCAGCAAGAACCAGAAGGAACCAAGATGAACAGACGCTAGACGAAGTCAATATTTTAGAGTGTCTTGACGTTCAGTCACTGAATCTGGATTTGAAACTTTCTTTCTTGAAATGTTTCATCACTCATCCAAGTAGCTTCATCTGTCTGACCACTTGGATTGGTGGAGAAACATTTCAAAAAGAAAGATTTAAAATCCAGACTCCATTACTCAACTTCAAGGCAACGTCACCTAGAAAAAATGATAACCTTCACTGACAGAAACCCTGAAAATGGTGCAGGAAAATGAGAATATAATTAATGAAGTCTACAGCACATCAAACAGAAACGAAGAATTCACTGAAGAAAGCAAAAACCACAGAGAGGCTTCCCCTTTCTTCAGACATGAGGAGACAAGAACAAAATGTTGAAACACCCACTGCAATGACAATAGTCTTTTTTGTGTTTTTAGGATGCTTCTCATGATTGAGGGCAAATATAAATAAACTTAAGCTTAAAGCTGCATTTCTGAGGATTTCTTTATTTAAATCAGGAATATGGAACTCCACGCCAACAACCACGCCCATGACTTAGAGGTGAATTTCTAATGAACTCCTGTCGCTCTGCAGGAACTACGTCCTAGAAGACGACACATGTTTTTAGATTTTGGCTAAAAAAAACAGCATCATCATGAAAAGACTATTGTGAAGGATTTATAATAGACTAACAGCGTGGGACTTTAATGTCGTATTTTCATTTGAAAAGTTTAAAAGAATAAACAAGAAGGAAAAAATGTTTTTGACCTAACGTCTCAGGTATCCAACACCTTCATGTCTTTTGATCTGAACCAGAACATGTCAGAATGAGCAACACCAAAGATTGTGTCTGAGGTCCAAGCTGAAGACCAAAGTCACCATCAGGCTGCAGCTCTGATGGTGACGCCAGCTTGTTAGCAGCGATGGATAGTTCTGGTCCTCCGGCAGCAGAACAGCCTCACCACAGGTGTTGGTGAGTGTATAACCCCCCCCCCCCCACACACACACACACACACACAGAGCCTGACAACTCCACATCCTCAGTTCTTCTCTGGTAAATGTCTCATTACAAGAAAAACGCTCCGACTCTGAAATTAACTGAAACAAACTTGTCTTTCCACAGAAGATCAGAAACAATTTAGGCCCAAATGAGGCTGAGCGGACGTCTGCAGGACGCAGACAGCAGGTATCTAACGAGGAGGGAGATTGTCTGTTTGTGCCAGAAACACCGAGGCGGGGGGTGGGGGTGCAGATGGAAAATGCAGAAGGAAAAATGACAGCGATGGTAAGGAGGACTGGACAGGAAACACAGGGAGCAAGCAGGGCAGAATGGAAAGATAGATCCATGCATTCTGCATGGATCTATCTTGATTGGTTGGTTGGTTGGTTGAGTGATCGATCGATTGGTGATTGATAGATTGAAGAATGGATACTCAGAGGTAGTGCTGGATGAGCTTTAACAGAAACCGGAGACAAAGTAAGAAAATAAAAATATTCTTTTATTACATTTAAATGAAGTCTCAAAGTAAATGTCCTGTGAAAAACCGAAGTATATGTGGAGCAGCAGCATGTCGACCTGCTGCTCGCGTTGCTCATAAAGGAGCAGTAAAACAGTCGGGCAGAGAGATCTCCAGTGGGAGGATGAAGATGGCATCCGCCTGCAGCTGATAGAGCTGCTCTGCTGCAGCAGAGTGAACGGACGGCTGGATCTTTTCTTCCTTCGTTCTCTGCAGAGTCAAACTCAGAACCAGTGAGCCTTTATGAGTCAGACCATCAGTCCTACATTTTTATGATGAGGAAAAACTGGATCTGTGCTTAAGGACTCTGTTCTCATCTGGGTTCTGGAAGGAGGTCCATGTTTGAACATGCTCACATCCCTGTCATCTCTGTTCACTAAGACATATGCATTCATTTCAAACTGTCCTAAAGGATATTTCATCCCTCCTGCTTTTGTTGCAGGCTGCTGTGTGTGAGGTGGGGGCTTGTCCGGAACAGGAACCAGGAGGAGAAGTTTTGCAGGTAAAAGTTCTAAATGATTCTTTCTGATGTGATTGTTTTCCTGCAGGAATCTGGATCATGGTCATCTGTGTGCTGATGAAGAAAGTGACTTTATGCTAAACAGCAGATTTGTCTTTGTTCTCTGCTTGAAAAAGCTGGTTTTGTTCTCGGGGTTTTGAGGAACACGTCTTAAGAGGAACTCTCATTAGCAGGTTGAGGAAGGAGACTCTGTGCAAACATTAACTGCAGCAGTCTTTGGTGTGAAGATCTGATGGGGACCAGACTCCTGCAGAGGACTTTAAACTAGGCTGAATTCCTGCCAGTGCTGGATCAAAGGTAGAGAGGAATTACTGGACTCGCCTCCTCCTTCAGGCTGCACTAACTTTAATGAAACCTTTGACAAAAAGCTGCTGAATGCAGAAGCAGAGGAAGTTTCAGCTGAAGTTTCAATGTTTCATTCAGTCCTGACGGAGGCCCTGCTTAGCTGAAGGCGGTTCTGGTGGGAGGAGCTCTGGAACGAACGGAATGTGAAGCTAAGCTCAAATACAAGAAGGATCTTCAGGAGATTCCTGTTCTTCTGGTTCAAACACGGAAATGTTTTACTTCTTTGAGAACATCATCAAACTCTCAGGTTCAAAGATGCAGGTTAGAGTCATCAGACATCAGGATCATTCATTCAAACTCTGCAGTCATTTTGATTTTTGGTTTAGCAACGCCACTGTGAAAGGCTTAAAGCTCCATTTAGACATAATGTAACTCTTTTACCTCTTTTAAAATGTTGTGAGGGCTTTTTTACTGAGATGCCTAAGATATTGAGGATTATTTTTGCCTGGTTTAGTTCTTTCCTTCATTCTTCTGCGGAAGCTCTTTTGGGTTTCTTCTTTAGCACTTAAGAAATGAGAAGAAACTTTTTGTACAAACATTGACGCTTACCTTGTGGCGATTAGTATACATTCCTCAGAACAAGAAGGTTCTGGTTCAAATCCAGAGTGTGCCCTGCCTTCACCCTGCAGTGACTGAGATTCTGAGACTTCCCAGCATCCCTGTGAACCTGCAGAGGACCACGAGGGAACGGGAGGCAGATGAAGGCTTCATCAAATTCATCCTCCTCAGCTTTCTGCTGTATTTTCACAGGAAATGTAATCTTCTAGTTTAAATATAGTGTCAGGGTGATCATGGGAACGTGAGGTCCATGACAGAGACGGTGTCATCAGTGCTTTCAAAGTAAGAGCATCAGCAGGATAAACAGTCAGTTTTTAGCTTCTGCATCAAAAATATTTTCAGCATCAAGAGAAATTGTGGTTCCTTTTCTTCTCTGGGAGACCTTCAGTCATCCTGCTGACTATTAAGTTCAGATGGAATAATTATGAGTCTCACCTGTCACATGACTCTTACCTGTAAGGCGTTTCTGTCACGGCCGTCACAATCATGCTAATTCTGGAAGCACCGTTTATCAGCCCAAACATTCTCCCACATGAAAGTGAAACCTGGAGCGGCGGATGTTCTGCTGCCGTGGGATTACGGCGAGGCTCTGCGGCGCAGCGTTAAGCCGAGAGGAATATGTTAATGGAAGCTGCTCTCCACGTCCACATTCTGCTCCTCGCACATGTTCTCCTGCGTGCAGAGGTGAGCGTCTGGTCAGACGCCTGTCACTCTGCAGCTGCTCATGACGGCTGATTGACAGGTGTGAGAGGAGCTCTGATGGCGATCCAGCGTCAGAACCAAAGCCTTCCATCAGTCCAGTGGAACTCAGGAGAACCCGTCCTGTGTTTGGAGGTCACCTCTCCGAGGGTGATGGGCTGCAGCTTTTCTAAGGCTGAAGAATGTCTTCCTGCATCAAAGAACATTTCTAAACACTCCCTAAAACTGGGCGAACGTTTGACGTCAGAACAGCCCGTCCATGTTTGGACTGGAACAAGCTATGACTGTTTGTGGCCTTGTTGCAAAAAGAGCACGTTTCCCAGAGTACACCTGTGCAGGTTTGGTCTTTAAAGATGTGTCTGAGAAGGTTTGAGTGTTTAGTCTAAAATGCGTTTAGAGCTGATGGCAGTTTAGCTCCTGACGGCGCTCCTGGTCTATGATCCTTAGCGTGTTCTAAGTTCAGTGAGTTTAGGTCAAATGCTTTTCATTCATGCCGTCGCCACGCCAACAGTTTTATAGGGAAGGTCATGGACCTGATGGCCTTTAACAATTTGTAGACGTTTGTCACTTGTGAAGACGAGACTGGTCAGATTGTAGATAAACCTCAATCCTCTGAGGACGTCTGAAAACTATTTTGAAGAGTTTAACTGTCGGTTTATGACATGTTAACATAAAAACAGATCTCAAATGATGAAAAAGATGTGTTCAACTATTTCACAGAACCATCTAGGAAGCAAAGAGGATCACAAATTGCTTGTGGAACACTGAGACCTGAGGAACAGCATGAGGACCAGACTGTTTCTGCAGCTTCTTACAGTCTGAAGCAGAGGAACCGCTGAAATCGGAAACAGGCAAGTCTGCTGAACAAAGCTCTATGTCAAAAAGCATTGAACTGTGAGGCCCCGCCCCCTCAGAGACAGTCCTGGTTGGAATAACCTCCTACCCCTGAATAATCTGCATTAGTTTCACACACGACGCTGTCAGGACCAAACCAAACCCTAGGAAAATGTCCTGCAGTTCCAACGGCTGCCTGATTGGGGACGCTATTGAGTTGGCCTCCAAGTGGAGTAGAAAGACATCATGAAGAAGAACAGCATCTGGTTCCTCGGGTCATCTAAGGGTCATCTCTGAGGAAGCTCCTGCAGCTCATCACTGCTCCTCCTTTACCCAGCATGCATTTCCAAACTTCTTCATGGTTTCTGCTTCTTCAGATTCACGATGTGGCTGTTTGGTTCTCCTCCAAACACAGACCGCTTACAGCACCTCTTCTCTTTGGTTCTCCTCCATCTTTGGATCTCCTCCTTTTTGTGACAAGTTTGTCTGTGTTCGCACTGAAGTGAACCATACCAGAGTTCATCTGCAGGAGAACAGAGACCTTCACTCTGAAGAGGACTGGAGTTCTCCTGTTTGGTCCAAACCACAGTTGAAGGGAACTTTCACAGCTTCAGAACCAGGAGGACCGTCACAGGGAGGATTTCTGGATCAGACCAGCAACTGGAGCTGATAACTTTAATAACCAGCAACTACATCCTTACGTGGGCAATGTAAGCCCCCCCCACACACACACAGGGACTGGAATCAGCTGAAATGGATAGTTCTGCAGGAAAGCTTCACTTCCAAACCTCCTCCTAGCACCTCCTCAGTGTGTGAAGCTGATGTTTTCATTCGTTCTCTGTTATCAAACTAAACCAGACTGCGTTCTTTCATTCACATTCATGAGTTCAGACTCCTGCTTTTGTTGCCATGCAGACGTGATATCGATCAGATTCTCTGAAACAAGAGTCCAGATTCACCCGGATAGGGGCTTTATTATTGTGAAGCCTTCATAGATGGCATCTCAGCCGCAGATCAAAACAAACAAAGACCACAAGCATGAAAACATCCAGTTTTCCTGAAGCTTCGTCCACAATCCTCAGAGTGAAATGACAAGAAGCGGACTCTCATATTCCAGTCCCCTGCTGGAGTCCTCTTATCTCCACACAAACCAATGCTGAGAAATCGCTCTTTCCACAAGTTCAGGGTTCCATTTCTGGAGCTGAATTAGTTCATCAAGAGAAGCAAGTTTCTGGCTTCAATTCAAGGGTTTAAACATGTTTTCTACTGATAAAAACGTTAACGTTTCTCTAAGCAAATCAGAAAAAAACTACTTTCATCCAAACAGTGAATGGAACCAAAAAGGATGCTTTTCACACAACAGTGTTCTCACCTGTGACACACACACTGACACACACACACTGACACACACACACTGACACACACACACTGACACACACACTGACACACACACACTGACACACACACACTGACACACACACACTGACACACACACTGACACACACACACTGACACACACACACTGACACACACACTGACACACACACTGACACACACACACTGACACACACACACTGACACACACACACACTGACACACACACTGACACACACACTGACACACACACTGACACACACACACTGACACACACACTGACACACACACACTGACACACACACTGACACACACACTGACACACACACACTGACACACACACACTGACACACACACTGACACACACACTGACACACACACTGACACACACACACTGACACACACACACTGACACACACACACTGACACACACACTGACACACACACTGACACACACACACTGACACACACACTGACACACACACTGACACACACACTGACACACACACACTGACACACACACGCTGCAATATCCTACAGAACAAACGCAGGTTAGGATCAAACGTTTCCTTTTGGAGTCTGTAAGAGCCTCTGGTGACAAGAACTCTGGATTCTTTGGTTCCTCAGGAGCTTCGTTGATGGAACCATGGATTGGAATGGACCGTGTCAGCTCTACAGGACAAAGCTGCTGCCTTCAAGACTACATCTGCTGTGTGGTTCTGCTTCAACGGAAGGATTTGGGTCAAACAGACCCAAAACTCTCAGAAGAAACAACTACTGTGGACGTATTTTTCTGTTTAAGGATTGTTTTTATTGTAGTCAGATGTTCTACAGCAGAAGGAGTTCTTTGGTTAGTTTTTCTTAGTTTGTCTTCTGTTTTTTTCTCCTTGGTTTGGTGTTTCGATCAAACTGATACTTTTCCTCTTAAACTTTAGGAAAGCTAATACTAAAATATGAGAATGCTTCAGCAGGTGTTCATTGAAAAATTTTAAATTAATTCTTTTGGGTCAGTTTAACCCAAACTCATCACTGAGGGCATTCTGGTCCGAAACGGAGAAACGTCTAGAAATGTTCAGTTCGGTCTTTGGGGACATTTGATTTGAAATCTCACTTTTCTGTTTGTAAAAACTGCAGAATATTTTAAAATCAGGGCGTGGCTGTCTGTCTTCTTCAGTCTGGAAACTTGACTGTTAACAGACCATAAAAGATTTAGGGAAACAACAAGCATCTCCAGCAAATACACTGACCATAAATACTGAACGTTCATCAATATTTTACTCTGACTTTCTGCAAACTTGAGGATTAAAGAGCCAAAGCTCCGAGCTGAACATTCATAGCTTAAATGAGATCATGTTGGTGCTTCAAAAATCCGATAAATTCAGTAAACTCTTAAAAGCTGCATATTTGAAATCACAGTAAAGTGACTCAAACACTTTACATATTTCTGCATTAATCTGTTCTGTTCTATTTTATTTATAGAGACTGAAGAAGTTTGAAGGAGATGCTGCTACACCCTTAAAAAACCTCATTTTCCTCTGTTTATTAGTGATAAACGTCAAATACAATCAAATATATGAATAATTGAATGTAATCATCTGACATTCGCATGAATAACTGAAGATGATCTTTTATGGAAAACGCTGCAGAAGAAACTGAAGGTCCTTACAGCTCTGCAGACCCTGAAACATACTTTCCAGCTGTCACAGGAACATCTGCACCACAGCGGGGGGGGGCACTTTCACCCCCAAACCGGCGCAAAGCAACAAAATCCTGCAGGGGGGTGGGGGGGGCGCATGAAAGCATCCAGAGCCGAAGCAGAAACAGGAAAAGTGCGGCTTCCTACCTCTGTGTCGAGAGGAGATTCCTGCACAAGCAAGTGGATGTCAGTGGACGAGGAGTCCGCACTAACAGGTGGGGAGACGGCAGCAGCAGGGAGGAGGAGGAGGAGGAGGAGGAGCAGCGAGAGGAGGAGGGAGGTTTCCCTGTGACAGATCTGGACCTTAACTCCTTCTCTCCTCTTTCTGCTTCTTTCTGTGAGAGTTTAATATCCGTTCTCCTCGCTCCACGTTCTCCTGAAGCTCTTCCTTTAATCACACTACTCATGTATTAGATTAACACCCCCCCTCACTGCAGATTGCATGGTGTGTGTGTGGTGGGGGGGTGAGTGGAGCATAGTAATGTGCCAACAGCAGCATCTGTCTCTACGCTTCTTCTGTATAATTTGGGCTTAATGACGCCTAATGATACACGCCAGCGTCCACACAGGAAGGCTGGGGGGGTCTGGCCTCTGCCCCCCATGGTCCAGCACTGAGGTGTCCCAGGGGTAAAGGAAGCGCGAGTTTAAAAAAAACCTCCTCCTCCTCCTCCTCCTCACTACTGCTCTTCCTCCCACACTCTCTCCATCCATGAGACGAACGGAGGAGGCTGAAGCCTAAGCTCCATCTCCTCCTTTTATCTCAGGGGGTAAAAAAGACTAAATTGGCCTTAAACCTGCTCTGATGCCCAGAATTCCCTGTTTCCTTTTAACTAAAAATGTTCTGAGAGAACTGCCTTAGAGAAAGGAGAATTAGAGGAGGTGTCAGCAAACCTACTGCAGGAGCTGAAGGAGTCACAGGAGCTGCAGGAGCTGTAGAAGCTTTATAGGAGCCGTAGGAGCTTTATAGGAGCCGTAGGAGCTTTATAGGAGCCGTAGGAGCTTTATAGGAGCCGTAGGAGCTTTATAGGAGCCATAGAAGCTTTATAGGAGCTTTATAGGAGCCGTAGAAGCTTTATAGGAGCCGTAGGAGCTTTATAGGAGCCGTAGGAGCTTTATAGGAGCCGTAGGAGCTTTATAGGAGCCATAGGAGCTTTATAGGAGCCGTAGGAGCTTTATAGAAGCTTTATAGGAGCTGTAGGAGCTTTATAGGAGCCGTAGTAGCTTTATAGGAGCTTTATAGGAGCTGTAGGAGCTTTATAGGAGCCATAGGAGCTTTATTGGAGCTTTATAGGAGCCGTAGGAGCTTTATAGGAGCTTTATAGGAGCCGTGGGAGCTTTATAGGAGCCGTAGGAGCTTTATAGGAGCTTTATAGGAGCTGTAGGAGCTTTATAGGAGCCGTAGGAGCTTTATAGGAGCCGTAGGAGCTTTATAGGAGCTGTAGGAGCTTTATAGGAGCCATAGGAGCTTTATAGGAGCCGTAGGAGCTTTATAGAAGCTTTATAGGAGCTGTAGGAGCTTTATAGGAGCCGTAGTAGCTTTATAGGAGCTTTATAGGAGCTGTAGGAGCTTTATAGGAGCCATAGGAGCTTTATTGGAGCTTTATAGGAGCCGTAGGAGCTTTATAGAAGCTTTATAGGAGCTGTAGGAGCTTTATAGGAGCCGTAGTAGCTTTATAGGAGCTTTATAGGAGCTGTAGGAGCTTTATAGGAGCCATAGGAGCTTTATTGGAGCTTTATAGGAGCCGTAGGAGCTTTATAGGAGCTTTATAGGAGCCGTGGGAGCTTTATAGGAGCCGTAGGAGCTTTATAGGAGCTTTATAGGAGCTGCCATTTCTGACTGCGGTTGAACAATGTTCACTGACTGTTTTCTTTGGATCCCCCTTTATCTGCTTCACTTCACTAAAACTGAAGTGTTTTTAAAACGATCGCAGATTCACCTCAAAGTTACGACATTTTCATATTCTTTCCTCGGTAGAACAGAGATGGCGTGTTCTTCAGTTCTTATGACTGACCCGTTCAAACTGTTGGTTCTGGAAACAGCAGATCGAGCAGCTGTTCATGGACAGTTTGGGGGTGGGGTAAACCAGCCGCAGAACGTTGAAGAGTCCACAGCCGTTGGCGGTTCTGCAGGTTCTGCTGCGTGAATGCTGTCTACGGTTTCTCTCTGTTTTATGGGCTAATGGGGGGGGTCATGAAGGAACACAACGCCATGATTCCCAAACAGGAACAGCTTTCTGATCAGAGCGTCTGGTATGGAGAGAAATACTCCGGTTTGTGCTGCGTGATTCTTAACTCATCCAATCCAGTTTGTGCATAAGTGCAAAAACTACAAAATACAGCTTACACACACACAACTTAAAATCACAACAGCTTGAAACTTACTACAGGCACAAATCTTTAAAAATTACACAATGATCGCTTCTTTCACACAAACACAAAACCGCATTTACTCTCAAATCGGATTTTTGGATTTTTCCTGTCTCCAAGATCCATGTGTAAATGATGCCTTTAAATGCTGTCAGAATGCTGGGTCATCAGAGTTTTCTGATCAGCCACTTTGAACTTAGATTGTGAATAATAATTGTGAAACAGATATGCCTGATAATTCAAATAAAAAAGGCTAAATAAGCATTTTCAAAACACTTTCAAAATTAAAATATTTCCCAGAACTGATTGTCTCGTCTCTGCAGCCCCTCCGCTGACAGCACCTCGACACGGGGCTCCGTTCTGAGTGCTGGTCACCAGTCACGGGGAAAGCAGAGGGTCCCAGACTCTGAACATCCACAGATCAGAGCGGGCCTGTGGGCCGATCAACCCTCTCTGCTCTGGTCCGGTCTCCCCGCTGAGCTTCTCAAGGCCCGACTGAACACCCACAGAGCGGAGAGGGTCGATCAGCCCGCCGGCCCGCTCTGATCTGCTGCTGCTTCTCCACACCCAGGGGGCGGAGCGGAGAGCTGATCAACTCTGTGCGCTCTTTGGGGGTCAAGGAGGACCTCACGCCGCCTGCTCGTGGAAGAGTTCCAGGGTGAAGGCGTGGAGGGAATGCGCAGCAGCAAGAGAGCGACAAGAACAAAGAAACTTTAGTGTTGAGTCTTTTCAAAATGCAAATTTAAACTTTTTTATATGAATGATCTCACCAGATATTATTCACAATCTAAGTTCCATTCATGCCTAGTTTTTAAAGATTTGTGTGTGTAGTTCTTTCAAGCTGTTGTAATTTTAAGTTGTCCGTGTGTACATTGTATTTTGTAGTTTTTGTACTTTGTATTACCAAGAATTACGCACACACAAACGGGTGATACGACCTGCTGTTGGGATCAAACCCTCTCTGGCTCGGTGCTGACAGCAAACATGGAAGTGGAAAAATGCATCTTTGCTGAGTTTAATGAATCTGGAATGTCTTAAAAAGAGGACCGGGACTGAACCGCCCCTTTTTTAACAAGGTTTCATCTGACCCGTCCTGTTGGTTCCATTTCCTTGGTCCTGATCCACTCTGAGGCCGTCACTGAGCATCTGTCACAGCAGAACCTTCCCTCTTGGGTCCGCCTTTGTTCTGGAGTCTGGTCCTGCAGTGAAACTTCCAGACCTCCTCCTGCAGCTTCTGCTCAGCTGCAGAGGAAAGCAGGATTCATGTGGGGATGGATGAGGAGAAGCACAGGCGAGATGCACAAACAGCGAACCGAAAAAAGCCCATCCCTTCAGGCGGATGCACGCCAACGTGTTGAAATCCCTGACATGTTTGCTGCAGGAGCCTCCTCAGCATACACCGAGGAGGAGGAGGAGATGCGGTGCTGAGGAGCTAAAAATGGGCTTGTTGCCTGGATCATCAAGCCGTCATGAAGAATGAGGATTAAAGTTCTACTTCCAAAGACCTGCTCGGTGGAAGCAGCGCCGAGCGCCGCTGGTGGGAAAGCTCCTCTCAGGAAAACACCTTCAGTTCTGTTCATTTCAGATGCAGATTTAAAAACATCTGGACGTTTCTCTCCTCCATGTTTGAGGGTCTGGATGTGGTTTCAGGCCGAGCTTTCACCAACAACAACCACTGATGATCCACAAAGACTGAAGAGCCAGTGATGAGTCAAAACCCAGAGCCATGAAATCCAGATCCAGAACCTTTTTGTTTCACTCAGAAGAAGAGGAGACCTTAACCCCACAGAGAGGAGAAGCAGAAGAAACTAAGGTCATGGAGCAGTTCTGGTCTGATCCAGAACTGATGGTCCTCTGGTTCTGCAGGTGTGAAAGTTCACCTGAACTGTTTGGGGAAAAAAAACAAGAGAACCCCGGTTCTCTGGAGAAAAAAGTCTCTGTTCTCCTGCAGATGAACTCTGGTGCGGTTCACATCAGTTTGAAGGAGAGTAGAACCAAAAGAAGAGGAGAACATAATCCTTATTCCCTTTGGGTTGGATCTCTCCTAGATCCTGTTTATCCCACTGCCTCCGCTGCCTGCCAGCACTTTTTTCTTCTTCTTGAACAAACTGTTAAAACACGGAAGATATAAACAGCCGAGTCCTGTCGCTTTATTTTAATTTTAATTTTTGCCATTTTAATAAGAGAATTTAAGAAATAAAAAATAGAAACGCCCGAGCAGGCGGTAGAGGATCCCTGTCTCTCTGCTGCTGCCGGTGTGCGCATAGATACGTTTCTCCTGCTAGAATTTGTCTCAGACATGGTTCCAGCAGAGGGAACGTACCTCGACACAACACGGGCCAGCGGCGGCATATTAGCGTGGGGGATCCCCGCTTAGCCGGGCAGCAGCTCGGGACAGGAGGGGCGTCCGCACCCGCCACAGGCTCTGGCAGCGCAGTGGAGTTAACCAGCAGGATAAGAAAATAGATGAAAATAACAAAGACAGTTAAGCTAACTCAGAGCTAAAGCAGGCTAACTGGCAGCCAACTATAACAATAGTTAAAAAATTAGAAACACAAAGACAGTTGTGTATTCTGATCCTCTGACTTTTTTAATTTTCCTTTTTTGTTTGTTTTTATTGCCGCAACAGTCTATGCTAACAGGCTGCCTGTTAGCATACTTTAGCTCCGAGTTAGCTTAGCCGTTTTGGCTTCTTTATCCTCAGATTATCAACTCATTTCAGCAGACATGTTTTTATTTATCACTGAATGAGTGAAGTTGTTCGTCTGCGACGTCTTTCTAGACTGTTTTCCACTTCTGGTTCTAAAACGACCCTCTGCTGCATTGTTTACACGATCGCCTGTTGGAGCCTGAAAACCAGAAGATGCGGCTGGAGACCACTGTTTTTGATCTGTTTTATCTACTTTTCTCATTATGGGATCAATAAAATTCCTAAAAGTTCAATTTTATTATATTTCATTTTAATAAATAAACTTTATCACACATGAACAGTTGAAGAATCGATGCTCCAGGACTCGATGTTGATGCCTGTGACCTCGTGACGTATTTTTGACAGCGATTTAACTGGAGAAATTCCTATTCAAGACAAAGACAAATCGTGTTGAAAACTGACGTGTGAAAAGTAAAACTAAAGGTTGTATTCATAATTTTTCTTCAAAATTGTGCACAACTTTGTATTTATGAATACAACTTTTTCTTTCTGAAGACGTTTCTTTTTGACAGCTATCTTACCTCGTACTCAGACACCTCCCTCATAAAAAGGTCAGAGGTGGTTTCTCAGTCTGATATCCCGTTTTCTGTGGTTTCTGATCCGTTTTCTGTGGTTTCCTTCAGCTGCAGGAGGAATGAGCTCAGCAGATAAAGGCAGCCCCCCCCTCAGAAACAGGCTCGTTTTCTTGGTTATTCAGGACTGATTCAAGCCGCCCCCGCCGTTGTTTTTAGCGCGTTTAACACCCTGCAGACCTTTTGATCATTCAGCACGCTTCATCTGCAGGTTTCTAAAGGAACCCTTTCCTGTGAGGAAACACGTCAGAGGTCCTGCTACCTGTCTGAGGCAGGAACATCTCCATCCTGCTGGGTGGAGCTGCAGGTCTGCTGGATCCGTGTTTCGCCCCATGTTTTTGCCTGGAGTTTCTCGTCCAGAATCTGAGCTGCTTTTTCTGGAAACGTTGGCAAATATGTGAAATGAAGCAGAAATAGTTTTTGTGTGGGCTGCAGACCCACGCAGAGCAAACATCAATTACTGACTGATCAATAGAACATCCCACGTGGAACCAGAGCAGCTGGAAAGGAACCCAGAACACATGACGGAACCGAGTAGAAGGCGGATGACGGCTTGGCTCCAGACTCCTCTGTACCAGATCAGTGTGCAGCGTGATGCTGAGGAGCAGCATCTCCATGTTTGGATGGTGACCTCCTCCAGCCCCGCAGCAGACCCCCCACCCCCACCCCCACCCCCGTCCAGGGCATCGGCCCAAAGCACAAAGAGATTTGTGAAAAACATGCAGAACAGCTGCTTTCAGAGCCCCCCAACCCCTCGCCACTAACCAACCAATCGTTGTCCACTTAATTCTGAAAGTCCAGAAAAAGTCAACAGAAGACTCCCACCAGAATCAGACTCTGGGTGGGGGGTCTTGGACCACGTGAAGTTGATTCAGTTGACATTTTTTCATGTTGCACACGTCCCCATGTTGGAGCCAGACGTCATCAGTCAGCAGTGATTAGTCTGAGTCATTGTTTCTATGGTAACCACTCTTGCCAATCAGGAGGGAGCTTGTTGGAAGGCCTCACCCCTTCCACTTGAAAGCGGGTACACACAATCTGTCAAAAGGTTTTGAACGTTGGATGTGGGGCCCAGCAGGCTCCACCTACTTTTATTGAGACATCTGATTGGTCAGTTTGTAACTTGAACTACAGAAAAACATGAAAAAATGAGGATTATCAAGACAATGTTTAAAAAAGTATCAGAGCAAGAACAGTTATTCTGACCAATAGAATGACGGAGTAACAGCTGTTTATTTCTTTTATTAGGAGCTTCTGGCTTCTTGGAACCAGCAGGTACTTCCTGTTTGGAACACCAGAGAGGCAGGGTCGCTCAGTCCAGTTCTGTGATACAGTCAGAGGGAACAACCCACTCTCCTTCACTGTGATTCTTACAGGGATGTTGACGTGGCTTACACGATCAGTGGTCGCCATAAACAGAGGATGGTGTATTTTGGTGTCGAAACGTGAAATTCTCTGCAGACGTGAGGAAAGGGTTTTGGTTTCTGACATCTCCAAAGCCCATAGGGGGCGCCGTCTCCAGAGGAAGGGGACAGACCCGGTTCTGAAACAACAAGAAGGTTGTTTTCTTCACCTCGGTCCGTCTCTGCGAGGTTTTCTGTTGTCTCCCCCACCCCCAGCTCTCCACGCCTGTCTGTTCTTCCTCATCGTTCAGCCACTCATCTTCCTCAGCCTCCCTGACCCTCCGCTCTCCTCGCCACGCTCTTCCTCTCTCTCTAATCCTTCGCCAGCCTCTCCTCCTCCTCCTCGCCGTGCTCTGCCACGGTTCACCTCCACCATCTGCCGAGCGCTTCATCTCAACTCCTTCTGTCTGAGGATTCAAATCATTTCAATGATCTTCAGAAAATGATACATTAGAAATTCTCTTCTAGTCTGTTTTTGAGGAGAAATGATGTTTTTCTGCTTTGTCTTTCTGACTTCTGCAGAATCTTTGTTTTAGAAGGAATTTTAAAAATGAACGTCTTCTCTTCTGCCTCCATGTTGTTCCTGCCGTCTCCTCAGCTTCAGGACCTGACGCTCAGCGTTTTCAGGTTGACAGTCCCATCCTGACCTTCAGTCGTCTTTTCATCAAACAGAAACAGATTCAAACCAGACTTCCTCGTTTGGTTCTCAGAAGTCAAACAGCAGAACATTCCCTGCTGTTTGACCTGCAGAGATCTTCAAGCTGATGTGCACGGATGTGCATGTGCTGTCCTGAAAGCAGCTGTACCAGGAGCATCAGTGGGATGCTGGTTCCACGCTCTCATCACAGCAGAACACATGATTACCTCAGAGCCTCATCATGTGAAGGATGCTTTCCAAAGTCTATTGATTTTTCAGCTTAAGGCTCTGACCTTTGAGGCCCGATGGACTCCTACAGCTGTGGAATCTTAATCTTCTGCTTTAAAGGCAGCTGGGCGTGTTAATCTGAGCCTGACAGGGCGGGGGATGCCATCTCCGGCCCCACAGAGGTCGACGACACGCCACAGACCTTCTGACGGTCTGCATGAAGTCTGTCAGCCCTCATCAGTCACCGGCCTACTGCTCTCTGTCCAGAAACATATCTCACTTCACATCTGGGTCTGAATGTCAGCCTGTGGCTGTTGCAGCACCAGCCCCCACATGACAGCCCCCCCACAAAGGTTAACCTGCTGTATGACTGCAGGATACAAACAATGAGGCGGAAAACACATCTGATCAGGAAAAAAGGTTCTTCTGTGTTTTCATGAAGGAAACTCCTCACAAACATCTGCAGCCTGGAAATCCTGGAAATCCTGGAAATCCTGGAAGCTATGGAGACCTCAGTCTGAGCTTCAGGCCTGCAGGCTGCAATGCTGCTCAGCTTTCATTTGAATGTCTTCTTTAATGAATCATCTCATCATCAGAACACAGTGATTGTTTGACTTTGGGAAATGGTTGACGTCGTGTTTGGTGTTTAAAAACAATCAAAAAGAGAGCTTGTGTCTGAACTGCGTTCAAATCCAGGACCCTGGATAGTCTGTCAGCAGCTCCCACCTCCGACCACCAGAGGAAGTCCTCTCCTGAGTAATGAGTGCTCAGCTCTGTACTTCAACTCCCATCAGCCTTTGCCTCAGCTTCCTTCCTGTTCCTTTGGTTGCAGCGTGTATTCCAGCTCCAGCCTTCGCTTCAACGTGAAGTCTTGTTCGGCCTCGCTGACAGTCTGAGCGTTTATTCCTCGTTTGACTTCCTGGCTCTCTGACCCCTTGCATGTTTCTTCGTTCTCCTGCCATGACCTTGTGCTTTGACCTTCACCTGGACTCTACGTTTATGTCTTGCTCCTGCTCTACTCAGTACTACTCAGGATTCAGACACAGCCAGCGTGTAGCGTCTGCTTGTGTTCGTGGTAAATGAACACCCTGTTAAAAACTGGAGTTCGTGTTTTTAAATGAGGAACTTTTCTCTTATTCTGCCTCTCAACTCCTGAGCGCAGGAACATGCTCGCGCAGCCGCACACTCACAGAATATCAGATTACAGCTCACAACAAATCAAGGGGCTCTTGGGCCATCCTGAGGAGCAGTTGCTAGGCAACCAGGGGGTTTCTCATAGCACTGGTATCTCCTGTGAAGAGACACTGTTTGTGTGTGAACGAGTAGACAATTCTCTATTTGTAAATGCAAGTCTGTGTCTGTGCGGGTGTGTGCGTGCGTGCGTGCACGTGCGTGTGTGAGATAGAAGAGGTTGAAGCATGCGAGGGGGGGCCGTGTGTTGATGTCTTTCCACCTGTGACTGATGCTGCCCCCTGCTGGTGGAACAGCGCAGCTCATACCTCCGTGTTTTCCACACAAATGTTGAGTTTATGGAAATTTTCTGTCAAACTTTTCTGGATTTTTTTCTGAAGGAATCCTGCAGTGAGTCTGTCACAGCAGAAACACAATCATGCAGGTTTCATGTCACAACAAATGAACTTCAGAGGAAACGACTGGAAAAAACTCAAAGCCATTCATTGTTTTGTTCAGTGGAATGATAAAAAACAGTGAATCCTGATAAAGCTGATATTTACACAAACATTTACAATAACAGACTGAACATGTCATGGTTGGTAATAGAAACAATCATTCATAACAGTTTTACGTTTGTATTTTAGCAAATAGCTTCCAGTACTCAAGTATTTTCTACAGTTGTTACTTGTGTGGGTTTGTTGTTGTTGTTGTTTTTCTGCTGTTGTGTGTCTGTTTGTTCCCTTTCATCTTGAACAAATGTTCTGATCTGAAATTGCTGTTTGAAAAATACATTTCTTTTCTGTGTTTCTTGTTTTGACTCCTTATCTGGGAAAGCTTGCAAACTCAGACCCGAGGGCCTGGGATGACCCAGTATGACCCTGGATGACCCAGTATGACCCTGGATGACCCTGGGGCCTCTGGGTTTCTGAGATCTGCTGACTCTGCAAATAAACCAAAAGTCTGAAATACTGCTGCTCGATTTTCTGCTTGATGCCTCTTGTTCCTGTTTGTCTCCTGATCTCAGCAGTTTGTCTTCTGAGGACAGAAAGTCTGGTCCTGTTCCAGATGTCCTGTGTACAAACGGCGTGTCCACACGGACGTCCTGGTTCTGGTTTACCAGCAGGCGGAGGAGCAGAAATCTCCAAAGTTTACCTCTGAGATCAGCTGACCTCAGAGGAGAAGACTGAGAAGGTTTTTTCTGCGACACTTCAATCTCATCTGGTGTCATGTAAAGCATCCCATGTGACCAGAGCTTGTTTTCACCTGCAGCAGGCGGTTCCAAAAAAAAGCAAACAAACGACCTTTCTGCACCCCCCACCCCCACCCCGATAAGCTGAGTCCAAAGTTTGGTTTGAGAGACGGAAGTTTGCACACCTGAGTACAGCCTGACAATTTACAAACACGTGATCGCTTTCTGCCTCATCAATGTGTTTCAGTTAAAGTTTGTGTTTACTGTTCAAAAACACAAACATTTCTATCCAGTCTGGATTCATGTTGAGCCAAACTAAAGAGATCGAAGCTGAAAGACTGAACAGAGACGGAACCTGAAGCTGGTTCCAGTCTGTCTTCAGGCCAGGTGAGTTCTGCTCAGGTTCCAGCCTGAGAATGAGGTCAGGCCAGTGCAGCTGCTCAGAAACCAGATAAGAGCCGGACCCGCTGCACCTCTGACCTCCTCAAGTCCCAGAAGACTTCAGACATCGCAACCATAAAAGTCCAAAGACCTGATCCTGATTCTCAGATTGTCTTTACTGCATTTTTATGGAACAAAAACAAGAACAGCTTTGAAAACTTCAAAATGAGTCAAAATTGTGAAATGAGACAAAAAAAAATGAAATGTTGACTTGATGAGGTTAGAATGACATGGAGATAAAAACTGTTGCGTTAAAAGTTCACAAACTAACCTGAGATTAAAGTTCAGATCTGATGGAAACAGAGAATTAATAAAAACATTTCATCCAACACACAAGAATCAGGAAGAAAATCCAACTAACTTCCAGAGCGTGACTTTCATTTAAGCAGCAGAAACAACCAGAAAAGAAAAAAGAGATGTTTGAAAAATGTGTCGAAGTAACAAAAGAAGCAGCCTTTTGGTTCCTCCCACTGAACTGATCTTAGTTTAGGATTCTGTCTGCATTTCTGCAGTTCCATCTGCAGCTTTAAGAGTTTAGTTTCCATTAAAGAGAGAAACCCACAATAAATGAAATAAAGACGTAAACAAAACTACCAAAAAAAAAAAAAAACAAAGATGAAAAACAACAAAACATTTGACTAAAATAAAACGGAAAAGAAAAGATACGTGTTTGTGGAGTCCAGTATGTGAATTTCACACATTGGAGAGAAAATATTTAGTTTATCTAAAATGTCTGATAAAACATCAAACCTTCAACTTTAATAAACTACAATCTGTTTTTTCATGAAAACATCAGTCAGATTAAATTAAAAACTCTGTGACCGGTAGGTCAACAGTGGATCAGTAGATCCACTGTTGATTTACTGCTGATCTACAGTGATCAGCAGTAAATCAACTGTAAATCAACTGTAGATCAACTGTAGATCAACTGTAGATCAGCAGTAAATCATCAGTAAATCAACTGTAGATCAACTGTAGATCAACTGTAGATCAGCAGTAAATCAGCAGTAAATCAACTGTAGATCAACTGTAGATCAGCAGTTGATCAGCAGTAGATCAGCAGTAAATCAACTGTAGATCAACTGTAGATCAGCAGTATATCAGCAGTAAATCAACTGTAGATCAGCAGTTGATCAGCAGTAAATCAGCAGTAAATCAACTGTAGATCAGCAGTAAATCAACTGTAGATCAACTGTAGATCAGCAGTAAATCAGCAGTAAATCAACTGTAGATCAACTGTAGATCAGCAGTAGATCAGCAGTAGATCAGCAGTAAATCAGCAGTAAATCAACTGTAGATCAACTGTAGATCAGCAGTAAATCAGCAGTAAATCAACTGTAGATCAACTGTAGATCAACTGTAGATCAGCAGTAAATCAACTGTAAATCAACTGTAGATCAACTGTAGATCAACTGTAGATCAGCAGTGAATCAGCAGTAAATCAACTGTAGATCAACTGTAGATCAACTGTAGATCAGCAGTAGATCAGCAGTAAATCAGCAGTAAATCAACTGTAGATCAACTGTAGATCAGCAGTAAATCAGCAGTAAATCAACTGTAGATCAACTGTAGATCAACTGTAGATCAGCAGTAGATCAGCAGTAAATCAACTGTAGATCAACTGTAGATCAACTGTAGATCAGCAGTAAATCAGCAGTAAATCAACTGTAGATCAACTGTAGATCAACTGTAGATCAGCAGTAAATCAACTGTAGATCAGCAGTTGATCAGCAGTAAATCAACTGTAAATCAACTGTAGATCAGCAGTTGTTCAGCAGTAGATCAACTGTAGATCAGCAGTAAATCAACTGGAGATCAACTGTAGATCAGCAGTAGATCAGCAGTAAATCAGCAGTAAATCAACTGTAGATCAACTGTAGATCAGCAGTTGATCAGCAGTAGATCAGCAGTGGATCAACTGTATCTATGAAGCATCCTGAATGACTCAGAAATGTTTATGACTTCAAAATATTTGGAATATTAAGGACTATGAGTAAAAACGTTTTGTGTTTTCCGCTCTTGTTTACAGTGAACGTGTGGCACGTGCCTCTGCTGATTCTTCTGATGCAACTTTAATGACGTAAGAGGGCGGGGCGGGGCGGGCCCCACGCCACCAAACTCTTTAAAAACCCGCCGAAAGAAGAAGTTCCGGAACAAGCCGAGAAGAGCCGAAGCAGCAGCAGCCGTAGAAGCCATGAGCCACGTCGACGTGAAGAACCTGAAGCCCTCCAGCTTCGAGGAGGAGCACTTCGACGAGTACGAGTACTACAACCTGACGGACAAATATGTGGGTGGGTGAGCAGCCGCGGGCGCCCTCCTTCCCGGTTCCGGTTCGGGCTGCGGGTCTGAGATGTGTTTGTGTTACAGAGGGTTCGGCCCGCAAAGGCAGAACCAAGAAAGAGGCCAGCGAGAACACGAACCGGCCCAGCCCGGGAGGGCACGAGCGCAAGATTGTGGAGAAACTGCAGAACAGCGAGAAGAAGGCAAAGGCGTGACCGCTGAGGTACCGGTACCGGACCGACCTCCGCGCACACATCACATGCATCATTTCAAAACGTCCCCCTGAAGCTTCAGGGCGAAACGGCCCTTTTTCTAAAGGGGAATGTTTTGATGATAAGGGGGCGTGTCCAGCCTGCCACTAGGACATGCGCACTGCGTCATGACGGCTAGTTATTCAGAGTGAAGCTTTAGGAGCGTGTGGTTGTTGCCATGGAGACGAGACTGCTCCAGGCCGGGCTTTAACTGAAGGTTCTCTGAACGGTCCGGTTTTTTGTCCCTTATCCAGGACCACGCGGACGGATTGAAACGGAAACCGAACATGGCCTTCATGGCGACTCACGGGGACCTGCGGGAGTGTTCCACCGCCGAGGGGCGGAGTTACAAGAGGGCGTGGCCTGTCGACCCAGGTGGATTCAGACCCTCTGCGCCTGGTTCTTTGTGACGTTCTTAATGGTTGATTTGGTCCGGGTTCGGATCGTGACTGTGCATCAGTGATGGATGCTTTATTTTAACGTTTTATTTGTTTTGTTTTTTTTACTATTAAAGTTGTTTTTAAATGACATCCTCTCCTTGTTATCACTGTGTGCTGGGGGGCGCAGAAGCTGCTGATCTGCAGATGGAGGTCCAGTTTGACTGTATAAAGAGCTGGACAGTGCAGCTGTGACCTCACCCATAAAATGCCTGACCTCCCGCTCGTTAAAGTTCCTGCAGAATGAACATCTCCATCCTGGAACCACATGACAGCAATTGGTCAGTCTCAGTCATGTTTCTATGGAAACTACTCTCACCAATCAAGAGTGTGTTTGAAGCTTACACCCCTTCCACTGGAGGGGGCCAGAGGGCACCACGTGTTTTAAGATGCTGATTGGTCACTTTATGACTTCAAAAGCATGAACTACAGAACAACGTGGAAAGAGGATTATCAAGAACATGTTTAAGGTCTGAGCAAGAATTGTTGTTCTGACAGAACTCAGTCCAGTTCTCGTATACAGTCAGTGGTCCAGTGGCGCCCCATCAGCAGCAGCATTCAAACTGTTTTTATCTTCATTAAAGATTCCTGAATTAAACCCTTTATAAACTATAAGGATGGTTCTCTGAGGTCTGTTTGCCTCCTTTTTATGATGGTCTGTGGAGACCATGATGATTCCTGGTTTATGAAGACTGGAATGAGGGGTTCTGCTGTAGCTCTCCCTGACCTGGTTTGGACCTTCAGTTGGATCAAAAGGCTTTGTAAAACAAGAGGCACACCTGGTTTATCCTGCACCTGTGAAAGAACAGCTGTCCTTAGGCAGTTCCTGTATCACGTGTTCTGACATCTTTTGTCCAGCAGACTAAGATCCTATTCACTCCCCCACCATAACCACCAACAATAAACTACCGATAACAGCCCCCACCTTTGAGAGACACCAAGACCTTATCCACCAATTCTTCTGACCATCACTGGTTGGTTGACCTTTTTTTATCTGCTCACGAGTTCCAGATCCACCTGAAGAGTCTGGCTGCTCTGAAGATCAGATTCGTTCAACAGCTCTTAACCGTGGGGGTGAAGAGATTGCAGGATATCTCTGTTATGACTTTCCTGTGATGTTTGTTTCCCTTTGAATAACAAAAAAAAAAAAGTAACTCAACCATTTTTGCTCTCTGTTGATTAACTCACATCAGCCAACTAGGAGAAATTGTAAAAAAGTGCTTTTAAATTTATTTTTCATTGTTATCGTTAATTTCGAAGCGTATCAGTTTGACCCAGAACAGCAGGGACCCGCTCATCTGTCAAACATTTCCGGTTTCTGCAGTACCATTTCTGACCAGCTGGTGGGGCTGTGTACAAATCAGTCAGGGGACCTTTAACAACGAAGAAGAAGCAGCGGCTAGCTAGCCTGAAATTAGCATAACAACAGTAAAGAAAAACTATCGCTGACGGTGAGTCTTAATGACCGAGTGTGTGCAATGATTAATTTGTACATTTTTATGTTTCAAAATTAAACGATGAAATTAACCTTATGTAAACTATGGAATCTTTTCATCGTTTTTCGGGGGAAAACTAGCTGCTAACGGTAACTGCAAACGTTTCTATGCTGATGTGACGTAATTAGAATGTTTAGGGTTGATTTTGGTCCATTTTTAATTTGGAATACAATAAGTAAATTTTTTGCAAAGAATTCTGTTTGATGTTAGAGTCTCAAGCAACCGGTCATTTAGAGATTGAAACAAATATTGTTTGTATGTGAATCAGCCGTATTTTATAGGTGAGAGATGTCTGCAGACACAAAGATCGCAGAGTTGCTGACGGAGCTCCACCAGCTCATCAAACAGACTCAGGTGAGCCTCAGAAACTGCTGTGCTCTGACAGCTGACGTCATCAGACACCTGGAGAAGGTAAAAGCATGTCTGCACGGTTTGGACGCCAAAGGAGATGTTGAGGTTGGAAACTTGATAAGAGCGTCGTCATGAAACTTCAGATCAAAGGGAAGCTGACCGTTTTTAGATGGTTTGTGAAGCATCTGTAGGTCTGATAAAAATCGAATCCCACACTGTTCTGTGAAACCAGAGTCCGAATCCTGACCTTTGAGATCTTCCACATCTGATTTGATGATTTCCATGGAGTTCTGTGAGCCTTGATGTTCTCTCTGGAACCAGGTCTTCAGTTTCCTTCTCTGTACTTTTGTTTGCTAAATCAAAGCCTTGTGTCTGTGCTGGTTGAGGTGCATAAAGTCTGGCTGCATCAGGAGTCTGCCGGTGGTTCTGGAACACATGAGGATGAACATTAAAGCCCAAAGCGGATCAAGGCTGCAAACACTGAATCCTAAACATTTGGAAAAACAAAATCATTTGAGTTCTGCTAATGTTATAAAATCTGCTGCCAACACTGGATACAGTTTGGTACTATTTTCAGGAAACGGTTATGAATTGATTACAAAATTCAGACCAGTCGTCTCTGTAACCCAACAGACACAGAACATCTCTGATCTAGAACCTCTGTCAGGTGAAGTACCTCAGGGTTCTGTCTTTGTGCACTTTCAGCTTTAGTCCTGTTACACGCAGATGACTCGCTGTTACACTGCTCCTTTCAGGACTTTTTCATTTGTTCTCCAGATTCATGACAGGTTTGTGTCACATCAGAAAATGGTTTTATCTGCAGCCACACCCAGAAAAACTCTGATGGTTGTTGGAGCTGCGCTGGAGGAGATCAGAGATCAGCGCGCAGGGTTCTTTCAGTGTCTCATGAGTCTCAGGAGTTTAAGCAACATTTTGTTTCTCTCTTCAGACCAGGAGACTGATGATGCTGTTTCTATCATCTGTTGTGTAATGTCTTCAAATGAAGGAGATTAGATTAAGATCTGAGAGGCCTTCTCTTCAGGTTTAGACTGTTCTTCTCTGTGCTATTTTATTAAACTTGTTTCAAGTCGTCTCCAAAATCAGCTCCAGACTTTGGAGACTTGTCTTCTCAGGAAGTCCTCCTCTTTAGTTCCAGACTCAGGTGTTTGTGTTTGCAGGAGGAGAGGTCACGCAGCGAACACAACCTGCTCAACATCCAAAAAACCCATGAGAGGATGCAGACGGAGAACAAAAGTAAGATCCAGCTTTTTGAAGCTCCGGCTCTGAGCGCTTCATTGCTTCTTCAGAGTTTGTCACTGAATCCGGGTCTGCCTTCGGATCAGGACGTTTTGCTGCTCTGAAACCCAGTCAAGAATTCTAAATAACGTCGGGGTGCCGTTTCTCTTTCAGCTTCTCCGTATTATCGCACCAAACTGAGGGGTTTGTACACCACAGCTAAAGCCGACGCTGAAGCCGAGTGCAGGTAGGTCCACCTCCTCTTCCTCCTCCTCCTCCTGATGGAATTGGCTCCGTCTCATCCGCCTCTTGTGTTGGTGTTCTCACAGCATCCTGCGCCACGCTCTGGACAAGATCGCAGAAATCAAGTCTCTGCAAGAGGAGAGGAGGATCGGTACGTGCACCGGCGAGCTCTCGGTTTTCTGTCTCTTCTAGTCTTTAAAGAAATACGTCTTTTCCAGCCGCCAAGTCTGCAAGGGTTCAGAGTGACAATGACCCCCCCAGGAAGACGATGCGGCGCGGCGTGCTGATGACGCTCCTGCAGCAATCAGCCATGACACTGCCGCTGTGGATCGGGAAGCCGGGAGAGAGGTGCTCTTCTGTGTTCTTTTGTTCTGCTGTGTTCTGCTGTGTTATTTTGTGTATTCGGTTGTAATTTGTTCTTCTGTGTTCCGTGGTGTTCTCGTGTTCTATTGGTATTCTGGATGTGTTCTTCTGTTTTTTTGTCCTTCTGTGTTCTGCTGTGTTCTGCTGTGTTCTGCTGTGTCCTTCTGTGTCCTTCTGTGTCCTTCTGTGTCCTCCTGTGTCCTCCTGTGTCCTCCTGTGTCCTCCTGTGTTCTGTCGTGTTCTTCTGTGTTCTGCTGTGTCCTTCTGTGTCCTTCTGTGTTCTGTCGTGTTCTTCTGTGTCCTTCTGTGTCCTTCTGTGTCCTTCTGTGTCCTCCTGTGTCCTCCTGTGTCCTCCTGTGTTCTGTCGTGTTCTTCTGTGTCCTTCTGTGTCCTTCTGTGTCCTTCTGTGTCCTCCTGTGTCCTCCTGTGTCCTCCTGTGTTCTGTCGTGTTCTGTCGTGTTCTGCTGTGTTCTGCTGTGTTCTTCTGTGTCCTTCTGGGTCCTTCTGTGTCCTTCTGTGTCCTCCTGTGTCCTCCTGTGTCCTCCTGTGTTCTGTCGTGTTCTTCTGTGTTCTTCTGTGTCCTCCTGTGTCCTCCTGTGTCCTCCTGTGTCCTCCTGTGTCCTCCTGTGTCCTCCTGTGTCCTTCTGTGTTCTGTCGTGTTCTGTCGTGTTCTTCTGTGTCCTCCTGTGTCCTCCTGTGTCCTCCTGTGTTCTGATGTGTCCTTCTGTGTCCTTCTGTGTTCTGTCGTGTTCTTCAGTGTTCTGCCGTGTCCTTCTGTGTCCTCCTGTGTCCTCCTGTGTTCTGTCGTGTTCTGTCGTGTTCTTCTGTGTTCTGCTGTGTTCTGCTGTGTTCTTCTGTGTCCTCCTGTGTCCTCCTGTGTCCTCCTGTGTCCTCCTGTGTTCTGTCGTGTCCTTCTGTGTCCTCCTGTGTCCTCCTGTGTCCTCCTGTGTTCTGTCGTGTTCTTCTGTGTTCTGCTGTGTTCTTCTGTGTCCTCCTGTGTCCTCCTGTGTCCTCCTGTGTCCTTCTGTGTTCTGTCGTGTTCTTCAGTGTTCTGCCGTGTCCTTCTGTGTCCTCCTGTGTTCTGTCGTGTTCTGTCGTGTCCTTCTGTGTTCTGCTGTGTCCTCCTGTGTCCTCCTGTGTCCTCCTGTGTCCTTCAGTGTCCTTCTGTGTCCTTCTGTGTTCTGTCGTGTTCTGTCGTGTCCTCCTGTGTCCTCCTGTGTCCTCCTGTGTCCTCCTGTGTCCTCCTGTGTCCTCCTGTGTCCTTCTGTGTCCTTCTGTGTTCTGTCGTGTCCTCCTGTGTCCTCCTGTGTCCTCCTGTGTCCTCCTGTGTCCTTCTGTGTTCTGTCGTGTCCTCCTGTGTCCTCCTGTGTCCTCCTGTGTCCTCCTGTGTCCTCCTGTGTCCTTCTGTGTTCTGTCGTGTTCTGTCGTGTCCTCCTGTGTCCTCCTGTGTCCTCCTGTGTCCTCCTGTGTCCTCCTGTGTCCTTCTGTGTCCTCCTGTGTCCTCTCCTCCTGTGTCCTCCTGTGTTCTGTCGTGTTCTGTCGTGTTCTTCTGTGTTCTGCTGTGTTCTTCTGTGTCCTCCTGTGTCCTCCTGTGTCCTCCTGTGTCCTCCTGTGTCCTCCTGTGTCCTTCTGTGTCCTTCTGTGTCCTTCTGTGTTCTGTCGTGTCCTCCTGTGTCCTCCTGTGTCCTCCTGTGTCCTCCTGTGTCCTTCTGTGTCCTTCTGTGTCCTTCTGTGTTCTGTCGTGTTCTGTCGTGTCCTCCTGTGTCCTCCTGTGTCCTCCTGTGTCCTTCTGTGTTCTGTCGTGTTCTGTCGTGTTCTTCTGTGTTCTGCTGTGTTCTTCTGTGTCCTCCTGTGTCCTCCTGTGTCCTTCTGTGTCCTCCTGTGTCCTTCTGTGTCCTCCTGTGTCCTTCTGTGTTCTGTCGTGTTCTGTCGTGTCCTCCTGTGTCCTCCTGTGTCCTCCTGTGTCCTCCTGTGTCCTTCTGTGTTCTGTCGTGTCCTCCTGTGTCCTCCTGTGTCCTCCTGTGTCCTCCTGTGTCCTTCTGTGTTCTGTCGTGTTCTGTCGTGTCCTCCTGTGTCCTCCTGTGTCCTCCTGTGTCCTCCTGTGTCCTCCTGTGTCCTTCTGTGTCCTCCTGTGTCCTCCTGTGTTCTGTCGTGTTCTTCTGTGTTCTGCTGTGTCCTTCTGTGTCCTTCTGTGTTCTGTCGTGTTCTTCTGTGTCCTTCTGTGTCCTTCTGTGTCCTCCTGTGTCCTCCTGTGTTCTGTCGTGTTCTGTCGTGTTCTTCTGTGTTCTGCTGTGTTCTTCTGTGTCCTTCTGGGTCCTTCTGTGTCCTTCTGTGTCCTCCTGTGTCCTCCTGTGTCCTCCTGTGTTCTGTCGTGTTCTGTCGTGTTCTGTCGTGTTCTTCTGTGTTCTGCTGTGTTCTTCTGTGTCCTCCTGTGTCCTCCTGTGTCCTCCTGTGTCCTCCTGTGTCCTCCTGTGTTCTGTCGTGTTCTTCTGTGTCCTCCTGTGTCCTCCTGTGTCCTCCTGTGTTCTGATGTGTCCTTCTGTGTCCTTCTGTGTTCTGTCGTGTTCTTCAGTGTTCTGCCGTGTCCTTCTGTGTCCTCCTGTGTCCTCCTGTGTCCTCCTGTGTTCTGTCGTGTTCTGTCGTGTTCTTCTGTGTTCTGCTGTGTTCTGCTGTGTTCTGCTGTGTTCTTCTGTGTCCTCCTGTGTCCTCCTGTGTCCTCCTGTGTCCTCCTGTGTTCTGTCGTGTCCTTCTGTGTCCTCCTGTGTCCTCCTGTGTCCTCCTGTGTTCTGTCGTGTTCTGTCGTGTTCTTCTGTGTTCTGCTGTGTTCTTCTGTGTCCTCCTGTGTCCTCCTGTGTCCTCCTGTGTCCTTCTGTGTCCTTCTGTGTTCTGTCGTGTTCTTCAGTGTTCTGCCGTGTCCTTCTGTGTCCTCCTGTGTCCTCCTGTGTCCTCCTGTGTTCTGTCGTGTTCTGTCGTGTCCTTCTGTGTTCTGCTGTGTTCTTCTGTGTCCTCCTGTGTCCTCCTGTGTCCTCCTGTGTCCTCCTGTGTCCTCCTGTGTCCTTCAGTGTCCTTCTGTGTCCTTCTGTGTTCTGTCGTGTTCTGTCGTGTCCTCCTGTGTCCTCCTGTGTCCTCCTGTGTCCTCCTGTGTTCTGTCGTGTTCTGTCGTGTCCTCCTGTGTCCTCCTGTGTCCTCCTGTGTCCTCCTGTGTCCTCCTGTGTCCTCCTGTGTCCTTCTGTGTTCTGTCGTGTTCTGTCGTGTTCTTCTGTGTTCTGCTGTGTTCTTCTGTGTCCTCCTGTGTCCTCCTGTGTCCTCCTGTGTCCTTCTGTGTTCTGTCGTGTCCTCCTGTGTCCTTCTGTGTTCTGTCGTGTTCTGTCGTGTCCTCCTGTGTCCTCCTGTGTCCTCCTGTGTCCTCCTGTGTCCTTCTGTGTTCTGTCGTGTTCTGTCGTGTTCTTCTGTGTTCTGCTGTGTTCTTCTGTGTCCTCCTGTGTCCTTCTGTGTTCTGTCGTGTTCTGTCGTGTCCTCCTGTGTCCTCCTGTGTCCTCCTGTGTCCTCCTGTGTCCTCCTGTGTCCTTCTGTGTCCTTCTGTGTTCTGTCGTGTTCTTCAGTGTTCTGCCGTGTCCTTCTGTGTTCTTTCGTCTTCTGCCGTGTTCTTCTGTGCTCTGCAGCATCGCTAACATCTGCCCCCTGCCTCTCCAGCCCCCCTCCTCTGTGCGGTGCCATCCCTGCCAGCAGCGACTACGTGGCCAAGCAGGGTGACAAGGTGGCGGCCAGAGTGAAGGTGGTGGACGGGGACGAGCAGTGGATTCTGGCTGAGGTGGTCAGCTACAGCCACTCCACCAACAAGTGAGGCGCACACGGCTGACGCGCACATGTGCACGTGTCAGCTCTGACTGCTTTTCTGTGCTGCAGGTACGAGGTGGATGATATCGACGAAGAGGGCAAAGAGTGAGTTCTCTTCTGATTCTGGAGTCTGTTCGTTGTTTTAGAGCAGATCTCTGAACGTTCTCTGTGTGGAACCGTCAGGAGACACACCCTGAGCCGGCGGAGGATCATCCCCCTCCCTCAGTGGAAGGCCAACCCAGAGACAGACCCTGAGGCTCTGTTCAGCAAGGACCAGCTGGTTCTGGCTCTGTACCCGCAGACCACCTGCTTCTACCGCGCACTGATCCACACGCCGCCACACCGGGTGAGCTGCTCCCCGCACCCCCCACGCATCAAACCCCTTTACCTCCATGCTGAGGTCAAAACTCCCCTCAGTGCTGGAATGTTCCACCAGAACCAGAACTCTGCTGGTTCTGCGTGTCAGAGTAAGTCCTTTGTTTCTTCAGAAAGCAGCACTGAGCCGCACGTCTTCTCCTCCATCAACCCTCCTTCACCTTCAACAGTTTGTTCACATTTCTGTGAAGAACGGGTCAAAGTGAAGCGTCTTCTCGTAAAGATCCTTTATACTTCTCTTAGTGTTCTTTGGCAGCACTGAGAAGTTTACAGTATGTCTGTGACTCCTCCCCTTAGCTGAGTCCCTCAAAAGAGAGGCGGGACCTAAACACCAGCGTATCAGTGGAGACGTGTCCAAGCGCCGCACAGGTACATAACCTGAGATGTTTGTGCTCGTCCATGACTGTCGTCCTGCTGTTTTTGTGTGCAGCCTCAGGACGACTACTCGGTTCTGTTCGAGGACACATCATACGCCGATGGTTACTCTCCTCCACTGAATGTGGCGCAGCGCTACGTGGTCGCCTGCAAGGAGAACAAGAAGAAATGAGCGCCACCTGCAGAAAACTACAGACTTGTCTGATCAGCAGGAATCTCCTGTATCTGTGACAGCCTGAACCAAAAAAAGCTTTCCAGCGCCACCTGTGCTCCATAAGAGGAACTGCTGTTGCTGATTTTTGTTGCTGTTCAGTTCAAACACAAGAACATCTAAACTGGTTTATCCTGAGACTCCTTTCCATGGATCTCTTTTTGACCGTAAACATTGAAGAGAAAATTCTCCATTAACTCTAAACAGCACAAAACAACTGTCTGATTTATTTTTAAAAAAGTACTTTTTCAAAGAATTCTCAACCAAACAAAATGTGGTGCAATGCCTCAAGGTGAAATGGAAGGTTAAATAATGACATCACTGCTTTGAAGTTAAATAAACATATTTGACTTTTTTAAACTGAGTTTTAATTTGATTTTTAAATTTTACTCTGCTTGATTTTATTAAAAGAAATTGAAAACATGTTTATGAGGAAAAAGAAATATGAGACGTTAACGTTTGATGTAAGCTTTATTTCATCAAACCAACAGACGTTTAAGTGTGATGTTCGTGCGGTGCGTGTTCTGACTGACTGCGAGAGCAAAAATCAGGCTAAATGGTCTTATATCCGAGCGTCCTTGAAGGCAACAGAGAGGGTCGAAAGCAGCCATGGCGGAAGCGGTGAGTGGCGCTTTTCCTCCGTGTTTTCTGGACTGCAACCGTTCTTCGGCGGGTGAGGTCACGGCCGATAGGTGTTGAGGGAACGGACTTCAAACTCCAAGTGAACTTTTGGGAATCTTCGGATTTCTTAAGGATTGATTAGGCAGGCCTTTCACAATAAGAGTTTGCGGTTAGCTAACATTGACTCCCGGACTGCATGTAGACAATTACTGTTGATTTTGGATGAAAACATGTCTTTCAGTGTTATTTCTGTTTAAAACTATCGTAATGAAATAATAACGTTACAGGCTTGTGTCAAGCTTTAGTTTTTTCTAATGTTATTTTGTAAACATCCTGAGTGAACTTTTTCACATTTAATCCTCGTTTCTAAAGAAGGCTGAGTTTAAAGGTAAAGAGTTTAAATGAAGATGTTCAACTTTAAAAGTAATATTTAATCTGTTTTTTTACGCTTAAAGACATAGATCCATGAAAACATCACTGTTATCCAGAGCCTCTTTTTTTCCCTCATTAAACCTATTTGCACATTCAGTTATGCAATAAATGAACAATTTTTACTATCAAAAACACATAAGATGAATATTTAAAGAATAGAGGTAAGCCAGATTTTAGGACAAAATATTGAATCTTTCTCATGCAGACATGCTTTTGATCGCCTTTTGCTCAGAAAAAATACAATGAAACGTGTTTTTGTCCAGAATTTACATTTGTGGATATGAAATTTGGCCAAGATGAGCAAGAGATTTATAAAGACCAGAGTCCTATTGCATTTTGTTTGATGTGAGATCCAACGAGACATCCTTCCAGAACAAAACGAAACAAGCATCAATGTTGTCAGAATGCAATCTCACATTTTCTGCCAGAACACTTCAACTTGAGGACAAAACCAGAAAAAGAAAACTGTTTCGCGGGATCAAGTGTATCAATGTTTAATCTATCTAGTTTGAACGCTAACCAGCTCGGGGTTGGTGTTGAGCTCTTCCGGGTTCCGGTCACGTGGTGTTTCTTCTACCTATCGTAAATGAGGTTAGAGTTTAAAGCTAAGTGGTGAGATCTTTACATGAAAACCAGATTTTTTAAAGGAACTTCAACTCTTAATTGTGACCTTTAGCTGCTGCTCTTCAAAGCTAAAGGTTTTTTGTTTTGTTTTGCGAATACTTTTTTTGTTTGACTGATTTAATCTAATTAAAGGCTGACTAAGCCAACAGTAAATAATGACAGATCCGCTTTTCTTTGGGAAGGTTTTAAGTACATAACTTACGTACGTTTTAAGTTTTAACTACATTTAGTTAACAAAATTAAACAAAACAAAGGTTAGATTTAGTTTTAAAAAGATGTCAGTATTTTGTCCCTTCTGGTCCTCCATACTGATTCTTTGGACCTCCTCTCTGCCTCGCTTCCCTCGTCTCTCTCAGGTTTTTGACGGCGACATTCAACAGATGAATCCGCCTCCCAAACGACGACGCATCCTCAACCCGTCTGCAATCACCCCGGTCCCCATCTACTCCAACAAGGTAAGCAGGTGACTGACCAGTCTCAGAGGTGCTGTGATGTGCGTTCCTGAACACGGTGGCCATGTCTGTCGCTCAGGTGAGCAGCGGCCTGCAGCTGAAGCCAACGTTGTCTTTGTTTACCGAGAACGAAAACACAGGTAACATCAGAGGAGGCGGAGCTTCCAGCAGCAGACTCCTCCTCCGTTGCTCATAACTTTGTCTCCCAGCAGATGATGCTGACGACTATCTGTGGGCGGAGTTTTCCTCTAAGGAATCAGCCAATATCATCTGTTTAAGCGACTCAGAGGAGGAGTTCGAATCACATCAACGCCTTGCAGAACCACCAGAGGAGTGTGTGTAAGTCTTCAGATCCACGCCAAAGACCAGAGAGGCTTTATGGATGTTTTATCCACCTGAAAGCCGTCCCATCACCGCTGGTGTTCCCCTGGGTTCTGTGTTGGGCCTCCTCTTCTTTTTAACCTGCCTTTAGAGGCATTTTGTTTGCAGCTTCACTTTGAGGGAAAATCTGCGCTTCAGGCTGGAGTTTGTTCACAAATTCCTCCGTTCCTCGTCATGTTTGTTTCTCTATAATCACTCTGTTAAAAATCAGCTGTGGTTTGGATCAGGTTTTATTTAGATCAACTTTAAACGGCTAATATTCAGAACCAGAATGTCTGATCAGAACACAGTCTTACAGAATGTGGTCTTGATTAAACAGATTCTCTCGTGTGTTGCTCTGCCCGTCTCCCCCACCGGAGAGTCCCATCCAGAAACAGTCCAGGAAGGTCCGGCAGAAGACCAAGTGAGCCTGCTTTTGTTTTTCATGGTTCTGTCAAAAGGTCGGGTTGATTCAAATGTTCTTTTTTGTCCAATACGTGATGCCTGTTTGTAAAATCCATGACTGCAGCCCCCCAACACAGTTAGAACTTAGTGAGCCACTGATGTGGTTTTTAATGGTGGATGCTGGGGGGTGGGGGATGATGTCCCCCCAGCTGGACATCAGAGCGACAGTTTCATTTCTGCCTCCATCATTTTACTATAAATGCCCCCCAGTGAGATCAACAGGCGGCTGCAGGCGGCGAGCTCCATCCTCTCCCCAAAGTCTCGGCCCACAGCGGCTTCTGGTACCCCCCCTACAGTGGAGGAAGACGATGATGACATCATCATCCTGGACACCCCCGGCGCTCAGAGTCTGCCTGACTCCTCCAGCCCGGCCTGGAAGATTTCCCTCAAGGTCCGTTGCAGAACGGAGATCCACAGGGTCCCAGTGCTGCCGGTAGGTTCTGGCAGAACCGTTGGTGGGTCCGTTTGCTTTGCTGCAGAACTTTGTTTGTCATTTCAGTCGACGCCGTTAGGCAAAGTGCTGGGTCAGCTGTCCGTCATCCTGAATGTCCCGCCCTCCCAATTGCTGCTGCTCAGGGAGGAGGTGGAACTTCCACCAAATCTTACGGTGGATGAGCTCCACCTCGGCATCGCTGACATCATTGGTGAGTCACATGACCCCCCTGTGGCTCATTTGGATGCTCCTTCTGTTCGTTATCTGGTGTGTCTGTCCTCAGACTGCGTCGTCATGGCGACAGAGGAGAAGAGCAGCATCATCACGGTGCGGCTGCAGAGCAAAGACCGTGGATCTTCGCAGAAGTTCTCCATTCACAGGGTTGGTTTCTCCTGGTTTCCTTCATCCTGGTGTTGATCAGAACCCAAACCAACCGTTTCCTCTCCTCCCTCCAGGAGGCTCCGCTGGCCTCCATTTTCTGTCAGTATCTGTCTGGCATGGAGGCCGCCGCTCGCTCCAAGGCCCGATTCCAGTTTGATGGGTCCCGGGTGACGGGCGACCAGACGGCGGCGCAGCTGGACATGGAGGACGGAGACATCGTGGAAGTCTGGATCTGAGTTTCCCTCACAACTTCCTTTTTCATTTGAGTCACTTTAGGTCTGAAGACGTTTTCCTTCAGAAGAAACTGAAACGGCTGTTCAAAGCTGAGTTGTCTGTAAAGATCATTGAAACATTTCTGCGTCTGCATTAAAGCTTCTGCTCATTCAAAATGTTCTGAATGGTTTTAACTTATCTGGAGCCTCTTCAGTTCACTTGGTAACCACTAGGGGTCACGTTACAAGTCTTTATTTTGATAAAAGTCCAGAATGTCTTCAGGTTCTGGTGTTTCTGGAAGCCAGGCCTTCCGTGGTGTCTCTGCGGTTCAATCTGCGGTTTATAGTGTCTGATGTCGATTTTATCCAAAAACCTGTTGATTGAACGTCCAATGATAAATGTGGAGGAGTAGGATCTGTGTGTGTGTGTGTGTGTGTGTGGGGGGGGGGGGGGGGGGGTGCTTGGCTGTGAGGAAGCAGAAGTTGAGCAGGATGAAGATGACGCGCTGTGGCGTCCAGGTCACGATGGGTTGACCAGAAGGACCATGGTTCCAGTGCCATCAGAGAACCTGGGCAGCAACACCTCCCCCATGGAAGCTGGTGGGGAGAACTCGAGGGGAAAAGTGTCTGCATTTTTACTAGGTAGCACTGTCCACCTCACAGCTGATTACCTGGATCAGGTGTGTCCAGAACATGCCCGAGCAGGAAGGTGGCCCCCACCCCCCTGGTTCAAAGCCTTCTCGTCCTGTCAGTAAAAACTGTCCGTTGAACACAGAGTATCTGGAGTCTCAAAGCTCGTTCAAAACCAAACGATGGATTTGATCAACATCTCTTTCCATGAAGACCTGAGGACTCCTCAAAGTTCCCAGTTTCAGCTGAACGCTCCAGGACCTGCTGCAGAGCTCCTGCGCTGCCTTGGTTTCTCTGCTGAGGCGCCTTCTCAGCATCAGCTGACTCTGATCGCCATGACATGTGGACGGCAGGAGTCAGAAATCCACACATCGACCCACCGGGAGCGGACTCGGCCCTTTGACAGCGACATGGTCCAGGTGACCAGCAGTGACACCGACCCGGTAGTTCCCACTTTGATGTCATTCTATGTACCAGGACCGGTACCAACATGGGTTCATGCAGAAAAGGAACAAATCAAAATATATTTGTTGAATTCACATTTTCCAGTTTCTAAACTTCCTCAAGCTGACCCAAATCGAGCTCTCTAGAGCTGGTTCTGTTTCTACAGGCTGTCAGTCGTTTCTGGCTCCTGCTCACAGTAGTGCTGTGTTTCACGGACTGAGGCTGGAACTGTGCAGCAGAACTCTGTTCTGAGTCCAGACTTGGAGTCCAGCCGTTTTCTAAACTCAATATTTCCCCATTCAGGGTCCAGGGCTGCACCTGCAGCTTTCACACTGACCTGCAGACTCATCTTTGCAAGTTCAGTTCTAGTCTCAGGTTCTGAAACTTCTATTTAAAAGGAATATTTTACTGTAAATTTGTTATCAAACCATTTAAACATCTAGTGGAAGCACAAAGTAATGGAGCCTGGTTTGGGTTTGATTGCTTAATTTCAAATGTTAAAAATAATGAATCAGTGCAATAAAAATGTACGAAGCACAGACATATGGAACCCACTCCAGACACAAAGTAACACATTGATTAAAAGGACAAATATGTTGAAAGGATTGCATCTTCCTGACACTCGCAATCATAGCTAGAAATGCAGAAATTCGTCAAATTAGATCCATTAAATATAACAATTATCAATTCAAGTCAAGGACAGTTTGATTTGTTGCTTGAAAGGGAAGAAGCTGCTTTATATTATCCCAGCCCTTTGTTTTATGAAACTCCCAGGGATTTCTTTGACATATCTTTTTCATAATCTGGTTCCTACCAGATTAAGTGCAGATTATTCATCAAGTAACAAAATGGAGTGCTTATTGATTATCATCAGAATACATGTTAACATGAATCTAATAAGCATCACCACACATTGCTGATCAAGTAAAGAAAATCTATAGTTTGACTGTCATTTAATGTTTACACCTGACAGCGTGCAGTCCGGGTTCTTCAAAGCCCTTCAGATCCAGATCCATGAGTCCGGCTGGTGCCAGACAAATCCAGGGATGCAAACTTCAATGCTGGGACTCCTGATCCCCACAGCAGCTTGTTCCTGCAAGAACAACCTGGAAGAGGAGATCCGTCAGCGTCCACACTGCAGTCATCATCACTGTGATGAAGAGTCTGACGTGCTGTTCTTCATCTGAAGCTGCTGCACTTCAAAAGAGTTCAAACTCATAAAAAATAACCTTTTGACCCACAAATCAGAGCTTAGGATCTCTACGCACTTTATTTTGCAATTTATACTGTTTACAAGTAAGAAAAAACATTCACATATAAATATAAATCTCTTTTTCCACTGACAGTTTCCAGCAAATATCACTATAGAATAAAAACATCCATTATTTCCGAGTAAAAATTCCTTGGACGCTGAAACGAACGAGCCCTTCACGTGACTCTGTCGGTCACGTGAGGGGCGGAGCTTAAGCGTCGTCATGGTGTCATGGCGGTGAAGGAGCTCCGTTTCTGAGGCGTTTTCCAGACCAGAATTAACGGTTTTTTGTTCACAGCAGGCGCGTTTGACCAAAACCCGCGCGGCCCCCAAACCGGAACCCGTTCCCATGGCAACGCAGTGAGAGGCGGATTCGAACCGGCGGTCCTGGCTCATCTGCAGGTAAACAACAACAGTGATGATGAAGGACCCGGTCTGTGCCAAAGTACAGAACCGCAGGGGGGGGGTCGAGCTTCGGGCTTCCGGTCCCTGACCGACGGGATGATCGGGTTCCCGCGTGACAAAGTTCACCGCAGGTCAGTCCTGATCGATACCTGAGCCGTGGAAATCTTCCCGGTTTTATTCCGGGATGATCCACATCCCTAAAGTCCTTCCAGAGCTTTCCTTCCGAAGGAATTCTGGGATTCAAGCGCGCGCCCTTGAAGTGTTTGAGTGACAGGAATCCCTGAATCAAATCCAGATCCAAAACCTGAAGAGGATCCAGACTCTAGAACCACATCCAGTCTTTGCTTCCAGTTTCGGGATCGTTTTTTTTAAACCTTTTTGTTTTTGTCCAGATGGTTGTTTTTAATTTTGTGTTTTAGTTGTTAAATTATTTTGTTGGTTTCTTTTGTGTGATTTTCCTGATTTGTTTGTAAAGTTGTGTTCATTTGTGTTTTTGTGTTTAATTCCTGATCCTTTTCAGGAAGTGTGTTTCCTGGTTCCTGTCATGTGACCGCAGGCTTTTTCCTTTCCAGTATCAAATATGTTTGAACGTTGGACTGATTCTGATTGGCTCCTCCCCCTCAGGTCTGCGGCGGGTTTGTCATGTGTGGTCAGTTCTCCTCAGACGGGTCTTTCTCTGTTCTCCTTTCTCTGGTTCCTCCTTCTGCCTCCCGACTCTGGAACTCTGCGGAACTGCTCTTCCCGCTTCTGTTTACTGAAGTGTCTGAGACTTTTCCTCAGTGGTAAAATGCAGCTTTTCCTGTCTACAAAGCCAGAGTCTTTGCTAGATTTTGTTTTCTTGAACACACTTTTCCGTTTTCCAGAATCAGTTTTCTGGATCAATGTCTTGATTCCGTTTCCTGCTGGTGATCCGGCTTGTTCCGTGGTCGACTCTTTCCTGCTGTTGGTGACGGGTTTCATGAAGCAGTTCTGAGCTTCGTAGCATTCATTGCCCCCCCCCTCGTGGTGTTGAGATTCTTGTTTTGATTTGTCTTTCTAAAATAAAAGCCCTTCAATTGTTCATGGCGGGGCTTTTATTCTGAAAAGAGCTGGAAGTGTTTAGAAAGCAGGAAGTTTGTGGCAGTAAAACCCTCAACATTCGGTTCTGAGAGAAGCTACTTTAACTGGCGATGACGAGCTCGTGTCTCTGTTGGTCCTGCCCCTTTGCAGCGGTCATGTCTCTGACGGAGCAAACGTCGGACTCGGCGCCGCTCTTCTCCTCTGACAGCGAGGCAGAAGGTCTGGAGGAGCGTTCAAGACCGACGACTGAGCAGGAGGCACCGGCCAGCGGCGTCTCGGCGGTGCGAGCTCGTCTGACCGTCTTCATTCTCTGTTACATCAACCTGCTGAACTACATGGACCGCTTCACCGTGGCGGGTAAGACCGGGCGTGTGGCCCGTGACGCCATCACAGGAAGTTGGCGTGTTCGTAACTCCTGTGCCGTGTCTCCGTAGGCGTCCTTCCTGAGATCGAGAACTTCTTCGGGATCGACGATGGAAAGTCGGGTTTGCTGCAGACAGGTCAGAGGTCCGACCGCCGACCCGGACTTCTGCAGGTTTGGACGCTACGTTCTGACCGGGTTCTCTTTGTGTCCGGACAGTTTTCATCTGCAGCTACATGTTCCTGGCCCCCTGCTTCGGATACCTGGGCGACAGGTACAACAGGAAGTACATCATGAGCGTCGGGATCTTGTTCTGGTCTCTGGTGACGCTCCTCAGCTCCTTCACCCCCAAGGAGGTGAGTTTTCTGTGGGATGTGGTCCTGGGGGGTCAGAGGTTGTGGCTTCTGACCTGGACTTCAGGCTCTGACTGCTGAACAGCGGCCAATGATAGAGTGTCTGGCCTGAGACTGAGGGATTGTGGGTTTGAGTCCACAGTCTGGCCCCGCTCGGTTAGATGGGGGGGTCTTCCAGCGAGCAGTTCCACAAATGCAGCTCGCTCACCCCCCCACCCCCACCCCCCACCCCCACCCGGTTAAACGGTGGGTCGATGGTGGTCTGATGAAGCGGCGTGGTGATGTCATCAGTACCAGAGCGGTCAGGTGATCTGAGCGGGGTGGCTGCAGGCGGCCGGACGCTCAAGCGTGAGTGTGACTCTTGTTGCTGCAGCATTTCTGGGCCCTGCTGCTGACCCGCGGGCTGGTCGGGGTCGGGGAGGCCAGCTACTCCACCATCGCCCCCACCATCATCGCAGACCTGTACGTGAAGGAGAGGAGGACCAACATGCTGTCCTTCTTCTACTTCGCCATCCCAGTGGGCAGGTAGCCCCTCCCCTCACACGCACTCTTCTGACTCCGCCTCCGCTGTCAGCCTGACCCCCGTCTCTCCTCCCTGCAGTGGTCTGGGCTACATCGTGGGTTCACAGGTCAGCAGCGCGGTGAAGAACTGGCACTGGGCTCTGCGGGTGAGTTCAGCGGTTCTGACTGGTTCCTGTGGCCCGGCGGATGGTTTGACCTCGGTTCCTCAGCGGCTCCGCCTCTCTACTGCAGGTGACGCCGGGGCTGGGGCTGGTCGCCGTGCTGCTGCTGCTCTTTGTGGTCCAGGAACCAAAGCGAGGAGCGGTGGAGGCGCGAGCGGAGGAGCAGCTGCGCCGGACCGGCTGGCTGACGGACCTGCAGGCGCTCAGGAGAAAGTAGGAGGCGTCTGGGTCAGAACCGTACCGCTGTCACAGCTGAAGGTGATGGGTGTGTCTTTTTGCAGCCGTAGTTTTGTGCTGTCCACGTTCGGCTTCACTGCGGTGGCGTTCGTGACGGGCTCCCTGGCGCTCTGGGCCCCCACTTTTCTGTTCAGAGCAGCCGTCTTCACGGGGGAGAAGGCCCCCTGCTCCGAGGCGCACTGCTCCTCCTCGGACAGTCTCATCTTCGGGATCATCACGTGCGTCACTGGCGTGCTGGGCGTGGCCAGCGGCGTGCAGGTGAGCCGGCAACTGAGGACAAAGACGGCTCGAGCCGACCCTCTGGTCTGCGCTGCTGGTCTGATGCTGTCGGCGCCGTTCCTCTACCTCGCCATCGTCTTTGCTCAGTCCAGCACCATCGCCACATATGTGAGTGTTTGTGGTTCCGCCCCCTTCCTTTAAGCCCCGCCTTTATTTCAGGAAGCCAGAGTTTCTGCGTTTCATTGAGATGAAGCTGCACAAACACCTCTGTCTGCAGGTCTTCATTTTCTTCGGGGAAACCTTCCTCTCTATGAACTGGGCCATCGTGGCCGACATTCTGCTGGTAAGAACCGGGGGTTCCTGTTCTGCGCGAGAACCGCCTGATGTCTTCAAGCCCGTGTCTGTTCCTCTGATCTTTAGTACGTGGTCGTCCCCACACGCCGCTCCACGGCCGAGGCGCTGCAGATCGTCATCTCGCACTTGCTGGGAGACGCAGGGAGTCCGTACCTGATAGGAGTGGTAGGTTCACACTTCCTGTGGCGCCGAGCGCAGCGATGACATCACACCACGAAAAAAGCAGTAAAACGAAAAAGAAATATTTTTAAAAAATCAAGAATTTATCAAAGAAACGTTTAGTTTTCAGTTATTTAGTGATTACATTGTTAAGATGGAGGAAGATTGTTAAGAAAAACACACACCGATATACACACTGATACACACAAACACACACAAACCAAAACACACAGGCTCCTCCCCCTCAGGTGTCAGACTCCATGCGGAAGACGGACTCCTTCCTCTGGCAGTTCCGCTCCCTGCAGCTCTCCTTGTTGCTCTGCTCCTTTGTGGCCGTGGTGGGCGGGGCTTTCTTCCTGGCCACAGCCCTCTTCATTGAAACAGATCGTAACCGAGCGGAGAACTACGCCCCCACAGGTGAGACGGAGCCCCCGCCGCTGTGACCCGGAGACTGCAGGGAAATAAAGCGTTGATTCTGATCTGCAGATGACGAGCCCATCGTTGTTCCGAAGAGCGGCCGCTCCACCCGGGTGCCGGTGTCCAGCGTCCTGATCTGACCCTGGAGTCGTCACCATGGAAACAAGACTGGCTGCGACCTGTAGGTGGCGCTTTAGCAAGGGACTGAGCTGATCTGTGATCAGAAGGAAGGCGGAGCTTCGTTTGTACCTGCAGGAGTTTCGTCATGGGATTTTATTCAGCAGCAGTTTTCTTTTGGACAACAGGACCTCCAGACTGTCAGGTCCACGACCGCCGTCAATAATCCTGATTATATTTTGACGGGGTTCTAAAGCTCAGTTAATCCCAGATCTGATGGTTCTGGCTGCAGAACCTCAGGAATCCATCATGTTTAAAAAAACTTTTATTTCATTAAATAACTTCTTTATCTTTTTAAAAGAATAAAAAATGTTTGTAATCTTTAATCTTCTGCAGCTTTGCTCCACGTTGTCTTATTGTTTGTTTTCAAACTCATGTCTCTGTGCACACACACACACGCAGACAAACACACACACACACGCAGACAGACAAACACACACGCAGACAAACACACACACACACGCAGACAGACAAACACACACGCAGACAGACAAACACACAGACACACACGCAGACAGACACACACACACACACGCAGACAAACACACACACACACGCAGACAGACAAACACACACACACACACGCAGACAAACACACACACGCAGACAAACACACACACACACACGCAGACAAACACACACACAAACAGACAAACACAAAACACACACACAGACGGACAAAGAAACACATGCAGACAAACAAACACACACAGACAAACAAATAAACACACACAGACAAACAAATAAACACACACACGTAGACAAACACACACACAGACAAACAAATAAACACACACACACAGACAAACAAATAAACACAGACAAACAAACACACAGACAAACAAATAAACAAACAAATACAGACAAATAAACAAACATACCAACAAACACACACAGACAAACAAACACGAACAAATAAGCACACACACAAACAAATAAACAGACAAATAAACAAACATACCAACAAATAAACACACACAGACAAATAAACACAAACATATAAACAAACACAGACAAATAAACAAACACACACAGACAAATAAACAAAAACACACAAATTAACAAACACACCAACAAACAAATAAACACAAACAAATAAACAAACACACACAGACAAATAAACACACAAACAAATAAACAAACACAGACAAACAAACACACCAACAAACAAACAAACACACACAAACAAATAAACAAACACACCAACAAATAAACACAAACAAATAAACAAACACACACAGACAAATAAACACACAAACAAATAAACAAACACAGACAAACAAACACACCAACAAACAAACAAACACACACAAACAAATAAACAAACACACACAGACAAATAAACCCACAAACACACAAATAAACACAGAAAAACAAACACACCAACAAACAAACAAACACACACAGTCAAACAAACACACAGACACAGTCTGAAGCTGCAGGTTTTATTTCTTGTCAGTTGCAGTAAACATGCTTCCAGTTCTCCGTCTGGACCATTAATTAGGGGGGTGGGGGGTCAGTCCAGTGCCTGCAGGGCTATAAGGCAAACAAACAAAGGTGTGTGTGCGTGGTGGTGGTGGAGGTCCATCCGGAATAGGGAATAGGGTAAGGAATCTGGCAATACGAAACGTATTCATAAAGACAAAAAAGGAAGAGTACAACATTTAGTTTTAAGTTTCACGTCTGTTTTCAATATAACTTTTACTCGTCTTGAAAGCAAAAATCCCTGTAAAACTGTCACATATAGGTCACAGTTATAAAGGTGGATTTAACAGAAAGCATGCACGTTTGTTCAACTAAAACAGAAGTCAACTTCTTAGAATGTCGTTGATGCTGGCAGAGAATTGATCTCGATACCATAGCTCTGCTAAACAAAAAACAGCCATGTTCTGTCTCTGTTGACAGGCGACAACGGCTGAGCGTATAGCAACGCACCAGACATGGGATTGGTGCACCGTGGCAGTACCACAACCCTGAAGGGATACAGCGGCTTCAGAAAATGGATGGAAAATAGCAAAAACAGCTACGCTAACCCTGAGCTAATGCTAGGCTAACTAGCAGCCAGCTGCAGCAATAGTTAAAGGAAAAAGAAAATCACAAAAATAAAAAAAGATGGGTATTCTGATCCTTCTGACAATTTTTTTATATTTAATTCATTTTGGCTGCCGCAACATTTGACTGCTAGTTAGCCTACTTAAGCTCAGAGTAAGCGTTGCTGTTTTTGTTTCTTTATCCTTTTATTATCAACCAATGTTGACAGACATGTCCTTTTTTTGTCTACAACTAATGAGGTGCAGACAGCGCTCCAGAGGAGCACTCAGGAAGAAGCCTCATGTCTGAGGCGCCGTCAGGGGAGGGGCTGCAGAGAGGAAACAAAAAGTTCTGAAAATATTTTGATTTTTTAAGGGAAACGTGTTTGAAAATGCATATTTAGACTTTTTATAATAATTATTGGCATATCTGTTTAAGTAAGTTAGAACATATCAGCCGACAGGTGAGGGCGTTAACCCCCCGACAGGTGAGGGCGTTAAGCCCCCGACAGGTGAGGGAGTTAACCCGCCGACAGGTGAGGGCGTTAACCCGCCGACAGTTGAGGGCGTTAACCCCCGACAGGTGAGGGAGTTAACCCGCCGACAGGTGAGGGCGTTAACCCCCCGACAGGTGAGGGCGTTAACCCCCGACAGGTGAGGGCGTTAACCCCCCGACAGGTGAGGGCGTTAACCCCCCGACAGGTGAGGGAGTTAACCCGCCGACAGGTGAGGGCGTTAACCCCCGACAGGTGAGGGCGTTAAGCCCCCGACAGGTGAGGGAGTTAACCCGCCGACAGGTGAGGGCGTTAACCCCCGACAGGTGAGGGCGTTAACCCCCGACAGGTGAGGGCGTTAACCCGCCGACAGTTGAGGGCGTTAACCCCCGACAGGTGAGGGCGTTAACCCCCGACAGGTGAGGGCGTTAACCCGCCGACAGTTGAGGGCGTTAACCCCGACAGTTGAGGGCGTTAACCCCCGACAGGTGAGGGCGTTAACCCCCGACAGGTGAGGGCGTTAACCCCCGACAGGTGAGGGCGTTAACCCGCCGACAGTTGAGGGCGTTAACCCCCGACAGTTGAGGGCGTTAACCCCCGACAGGTGAGGGCGTTAACCCCCGACAGGTGAGGGCGTTAACCCCCGACAGGTGAGGGCGTTAACCCCCCGACAGGTGAGGGCGTTAACCTGCTTTATCCCGACCGCTGGTCACTCGTCACAGGGATAGCAGGTGCCTCTGCCCACAGGACCACCCTAAAATGGGCCGGCCAGCAGGTCTGAGGCGCTTTAAACTTTTTTTTTTATAAAGTAGCCGGCGTATTCGTTTAAGAAAGTTGGAAAAAGTTTCACAGATATTATTCACAATCTAACTTCAGAGCGTCTTAAAAGAAAACTCAGATGACCCAGCATTCCAGCAGCATTTAAACGCATCACACACGAATCTGGGAGACGTGAAAAGAGTCTCACATCCGATTGGTGTGTGAATGGGGTTTTGTGTGTGCGTAACAAGCCATTTGTGCATCATTTTTAAAGATTTCTGCGTGTAGTTAGTTTCAAGCCGTTGTAATTTCAAGTTGTGCATGTGTACATTGTACTTTGTATTTTTTTTTTTATTTTGTAATTTTTTTACTTATGCATCAAATGTATTGTATGAGTTACAAGTTAAGAATTATGCACACAAAAATCCAAAATTATGAACAAATCAAGGGTTACGCACACACAAATCAGGGGAATACTTATTTCTCTCCATATTTCGGGATGAATATGCCTGTGACGTATTTGACAGGGAGTTAACAGCACAAATTTCATATGAAAGACAAAGAAAAGTTCTATTTAAAACGAAGACAAATCGTATTCACAACACGTTAAACGTAAAACTACATTTGGTATTCATATTAATCTGCAAACTTTGTCTTTATGAATCTGTTTCCTATTGACAGTTATTTTACCCCATAATCCAGGATGGGATTGAGACGATCTGTGTGAAGGCATGTTCCACGTAAAGTTCTTCCCACGCTTCACTGCAGTCCGTTTGGCACTTTAACACTGGTCCTGCCCACAAACTGGACTCCGGTTCTGGTTTTGTTGGATCATATTCTCCTTGGGGGGGGTTACAACAAACAAATGTGCAAATCACCGGAAGTTTAGCTGATGAACCAAAGTGTAGAAAATGACTCCAGCTCTGACCCCCCCCCCTGACAGATAGAGCCAATCAGCAGAAAGAACGGGGGCGCGCTGATCTGCGCGTGTCTGTGTCCCTGCATCATCAGGGATGGGGTTAGCTACTGCAGAGGCGGAGCTCCCTGCTTCACCTGCCAACAGGAGGCAGAGGCGGAGCTCCTCTCATCACTGGAAAGAAAAACAAATGTTTCAAATAGATTATTTCAAGTGTTCATACTAAGTTTTTCAGACAATGATCAGGGATGACATTGACATGTGGTCAATAGATTTGAGAGTCTGACTGTCCAAGTTCAGAGACGGAGCATAAGTGTGTTGAGGAATCCTCTGTGCTTTGGTAAGTAAACGCCTCCCTCTCAAACTCAAGTCTCTTTAAAATGCTTTTTGGTTTCATCTATTAGAGGAGCAAAGTTTAATGAGCATCTTTCCAAACTATTTCTGGAAATAATAATGCCTACATACAGTATGTTACAGTTCCTGTTATTGAAATGTTGCAGATTGGGGTAAAGCTCAATGTTTGACTGGAAGAACTTCAGTTTTATTAATGGTGACGTCACATGTGGGTGAGCCTTAACCAGTGCTTGGTCATTGATTGATTTGCTAATATCTAACTTCATCTTATCTGGTTTAGTATTTAAAATTCTAAGTATCATCTTTATCATTTTAGTGACTAAACAACTTTGTCGACCATCTGCTGTCTAAGCAGTCTGTGACGTAGTTACTTCCCCTTAGCGTAGCGTTTAGCATGGCCTCTACTTCTTCTGTCTTCATCCCTCTGTCATGTACCATATGTTCAGTGAAGATCCTGCCTCCCTGATGGAGGATAGTGGTATACAGAGCATACAAAGTTCTTCAGATAATGTTCAGGGATGAAGAGTCCAAAATAATCCCAAACAATTCAAACAATCTAACAATAATCTGTTATACTCTACAATCTAAAATTAAAATAATCAATGATAATAATCAAAATCCCACAGAAAACAAAGTTGATCATTAATCTAAAAATATTCAACTGCAATTCATGATAATCCAGAAGACTTTATACAAAGCTAGGATAATCTACAAAAATGATTACAAATAATCAACTGTGTGCAATATTTCAGAATATTAATCATCCACAAGAAATATATGATAAATTATACAAATCTAAAAGAATCCAGAACAATGTTTTATTATAATCTGTTATATTTACTGACATCCTTTCATAATCTGTGATAATCTCTGATCATCTATGACAAACTCTGATAATAAATAATAATCTGTGATCATTGATCATGATGATCTACTATAATCTGTGATAATCTGGAAAAAAAATATGATAATCTGTGATAATCAGTGATAATCTGTGATAATATTTTCAGTGTTTCTCAACTCTTTAGAAGATTTCTCGGGAGACAACGGTTGTTACCTCTGTTTGCCCTGCTGGGGTAGATCTTGGAAAAGTGCCTGTACTCATCCGGGGGGGGGAAGTCTTCCAAAGTGTGGAAGGAGTACCTGGACTCAAAGTCATCTAAAGGAAAAGGCGAATAATTAGAATCAACCCCACAGCAGAACTGGTGCGGAGGGCGAGCGACACCTGAACTCACCTACAAAGGAACGAGTGATGGAGGGTGAAGGGGGGTGTCCATTACGGTGAGGAGGAGGAGGAGGAGGCGGAGGAGCAGCAGGAGTGCGAGAGGGTGGAGGAGGGGGTTTCCCCCTGATGGGGGGGTCAGAAGAGAGTGAGGGGCTACCATGGGTCCTGTGGGGAGGTGGAGGTGGGGCCTCTCTGCCTCCCACCCTCAATGACGCCGGAGACGGTACCAGGAGGGGGGTGGCTGAGGAACAGACAGGTGTTTGTGAAAAAGTGCGTTAAAATCGTACGAGTGTTTACAAACGACAGAAACACGTTTGTTGTTGATTAGTTGATGCTAACAGAGACAAAACCTCAGAGGCTTACCTGTGCTTCTACCTGACCCCTCTCTGATAGTGGGCGGTGGCTTGTTGGTGCCCAGCTGAGGCGGTGTGGGAGATGAAGGAGGAGGAGGGGCAGGGCCTCTTGTAGGGGTGTGGCTACCTGGCGAGGGGGCCATCCTCTTGTTACTGAGAGAGTTGTGTCGCAGTGGCAATTCAGGGGCAAGCTCGCCACTGCCGGCTGGACCATTAGGGATGCGGTAAGGTTGGGGGGAAGGAGCCAGTGAAGAGCTAAATGAGGGGGCGGGGTTTCCTCCTGAGGTAGGAGGGCGTTTGCTGTTGTTTGGAGATGGAGGGGGTTTGGAGGGGAGAGGTGGGGTGCTGCTGGGAGTCGGTGGGAGGGGCTTCCCTCTGTTATAAGAGGATGTGGAAGGTGATGAGGGGTTTCCACGGTGACACTGGGAAGGAGGAGGGGGTGGCATGGATGAGGAGGAGTGCTTCATGCTGGGGGAGGGGGAAGAGGCAGCGGAAGAAGGGGAGGGCACGAGGTTGGGGAGAGAAGGTCGATGAGAGCGACACTCTGTTGGAGACGAGGCCTGAAGGAGGGGCCTCTCTGTGACTTCACAGTGATGGCTCGGAGGGCGGGGAGCAGCGCCCCGTATGAAGGAGGAGGGTCTTGATGAGCCGTCTGCAACAGACACGCAGACGCATCACGTACATAAACATTCACACACATCAGGACAACAAACAGCACACAAACAAACCAGAATACAATGAAAATGAAAGCAGGTATAAATGAAACACTAAGAAATAAAAATGGTTCTCACCTCCGATTGGACGCTGTTTGGGAACTCTGTCTGTGAACAGCCCTCCTATAGGCTGAGCTGAATCTGACGGGCTCTCAGAAACACTCCTATTGGCTCCTGCAGATGCTGTACTTCCTCTGGATTCTGAGGACCACAGGTAAGGCAGAGCAGCTGAACATCAGGGGGCCGGTGACGAGTTACGGACAGGTCAGTCGGGCGTGAGGAGGGAGACGCCCACTCATAAACATAAACAGGTTCACGAAAACAGCACCATGTATGAAGAGAAATAAGTATCACTCCGATTTGTGTACAAAATACAATGTACACACGCACAACTTAAAATTACAACAGCTTTAAACTAACTACAAGCACAAATCTTTAAAAATTACACACAAATCGCTTGTTACGCACACACAAAACTGCAATTACACACAAATCTGATATGAGACTCTTTTTCTCCCAGATTCAAGCGTAAGTGATGCGTTTAAATGCTGCTGGAATGCTGGGTCATCTGAGTTTTCTCTGAAGTTAGATTGTGAATAATATCTGTGAAACTTTTTCCAACTTTCTTAAACGAATACGCCGGCTACTTTATAAAAAAAAAAGTTTAAAGCGCCTCAGACCTGCTGGCCGGCCCATTTTAGGGTGGTCCTGTGGGCAGAGGCACCTGCTATCCCTGTGACGAGTGACCAGCGGTCGGGATAAAGCAGGTTAACGCCCTCACCTGTCGGGGGGTTAACGCCCTCACCTGTCGGGGGTTAACGCCCTCACCTGTCGGGGGGTTAACGCCCTCACCTGTCGGCGGGTTAACGCCCTCACCTGTCGGGGGTTAACGCCCTCAACTGTCGGCGGGTTAACGCCCTCAACTGTCGGGGGGTTAACGCCCTCACCTGTCGGGGGGTTAACTCCCTCACCTGTCGAGGGTTAACGCCCTCACCTGTCGGGGGTTAACGCCCTCACCTGTCGGGGGGTTAACGCCCTCAACTGTCGGCGGGTTAACGCCCTCACCTGTCGGCGGGTTAACTCCCTCACCTGTCGGGGGGTTAACGCCCTCACCTGTCGGCGGGTTAACGCCCTCACCTGTCGGCGGGTTAACTCCCTCACCTGTCGAGGGTTAACGCCCTCACCTGTCGAGGGTTAACTCCCTCACCTGTCGAGGGTTAACGCCCTCACCTGTCGAGGGTTAACTCCCTCACCTGTCGAGGGTTAACTCCCTCACCTGTCGAGGGTTAACGCCCTCACCTGTCGGGGTTAACGCCCTCACCTGTCGGGGGGTTAACGCCCTCAACTGTCGGCGGGTTAACGCCCTCACCTGTCGGCGGGTTAACTCCCTCACCTGTCGGGGGGTTAACGCCCTCACCTGTCGGCGGGTTAACGCCCTCACCTGTCGGGGGTTAACGCCCTCACCTGTCGGGGGTTAACGCCCTCACCTGTCGGGGGGTTAACGCCCTCAACTGTCGGCGGGTTAACTCCCTCACCTGTCGGCGGGTTAACGCCCTCACCTGTCGGCGGGTTAACGCCCTCACCTGTCGGGGGTTAACGCCCTCACCTGTCGGGGGTTAACGCCCTCAACTGTCGGCGGGTTAACGCCCTCACCTGTCGGGGGGTTAACGCCCTCACCTGTCGGCGGGTTAACTCCCTCACCTGTCGGCGGGTTAACGCCCTCACCTGTCGGCAGGTTAACGCCCTCACCTGTCGGCGGGTTAACTCCCTCACCTGTCGAGGGTTAACGCCCTCACCTGTCGGGGTTAACGCCCTCACCTGTCGGGGGGTTAACGCCCTCAACTGTCGGCGGGTTAACGCCCTCACCTGTCGGCGGGTTAACTCCCTCACCTGTCGGGGGTTAATGCCCTCACCTGTCGGCGGGTTAACGCCCTCACCTGTCGGGGGTTAACGCCCTCACCTGTCGGGGGTTAACGCCCTCACCTGTCGGGGGGTTAACGCCCTCAACTGTCGGCGGGTTAACTCCCTCACCTGTCGGCGGGTTAACGCCCTCACCTGTCGGCGGGTTAACGCCCTCACCTGTCGGGGGTTAACGCCCTCACCTGTCGGGGGTTAACGCCCTCACCTGTCGGGGGGTTAACGCCCTCAACTGTCGGCGGGTTAACTCCCTCACCTGTCGGCGGGTTAACGCCCTCACCTGTCGGCGGGTTAACGCCCTCACCTGTCGGGGGTTAACGCCCTCACCTGTCGGGGGTTAACGCCCTCACCTGTCGGGGGGTTAACGCCCTCAACTGTCGGGGGTTAACGCCCTCACCTGTCGGGGGGTTAACGCCCTCACCTGTCGGCGGGTTAACGCCCTCACCTGTCGGGGGTTAACGCCCTCACCTGTCGGGGGTTAACGCCCTCACCTGTCGGGGGGTTAACGCCCTCAACTGTCGGCGGGTTTACTCCCTCACCTGTCGGCGGGTTAACGCCCTCACCTGTCGGCGGGTTAACACCCTCACCTGTCGGGGGTTAACGCCCTCACCTGTCGGGGGTTAACGCCCTCACCTGTCCGGGGTTAACGCCCTCACCTGTCGGGGGGTTAACGCCCTCACCTGTCGGCGGGTTAACTCCCTCACCTGTCGGCGGGTTAACTCCCTCACCTGTCGGCGGGTTAACGCCCTCACCTGTCGGCGGGTTAACGCCCTCACCTGTCGGGGGTTAACGCCCTCACCTGTCGGGGGGTTAACGCCCTCACCTGTCGGGGGGTTAACGCCCTCACCTGTCGGCGGGTTAACGCCCTCACCTGTCGGGGGTTAACGCCCTCACCTGTCGGGGGTTAACGCCCTCACCTGTCGGGGGGTTAACGCCCTCAACTGTCGGCGGGTTAACGCCCTCACCTGTCGGCGGGTTAACTCCCTCACCTGTCGGCGGGTTAACTCCCTCACCTGTCGGCGGGTTAACGCCCTCACCTGTCGGCGGGTTAACTCCCTCACCTGTCGGCGGGTTAACTCCCTCACCTGTCGGCGGGTTAACGCCCTCACCTGTCGGCGGGTTAACGCCCTCACCTGTCGGGGGCTTAACGCCCTCACCTGTCGGCGGGTTAACTCCCTCACCTGTCGGCGGGTTAACGCCCTCACCTGTCGGCGGGTTAACGCCCTCACCTGTCGGGGGGTTAACGCCCTCACCTGTCGGCGGGTTAACGCCCTCACCTGTCGGGGGGTTAACGCCCTCACCTGTCGGGGGGTTGACGCCCTCACATTCCTCTGTCTTTGTGGTTCTCTGTGTTCCTGGTTCTTCTACATTTAAAGTTTGCAGCAGCTGTTTAAATGAGACTGCAGCCTGAACAATCAGAGAAAAATGATGCTCTTACTCTGGGGGGGCGGGGCGGCACTCCTGTCTCCGGCAGTCTTCCTCGGTTCCTGGGACTGCTGGCTCTGGTGTAGGTACTGGTATAAGCGAAAGTATGGGTGCTCTGTGGGGGGAGTTGGTCTCTTACTGTCGAGCAGGGGGGCGCTGCGATCATTTACCGCCTCCACCTTCCTCAGCTTGGTGCCTCTGCAGATGTCAGACAGCAGGGCGCCGCGCCCCCCAGCCTCGTCCCCACCCGTCTTTGGAGGGCCGCTGTTGAGCTGGGGTGGAGATCCAAGTGGTGGAGGTGGAGGGATGGGCATCCTGCTGCTGATGCACCTCAATCCTACAGCAGAAACAGGGGCGGGGCTTAACTCCATTTAGACCAGTCAGAGACCAGAACATATTCCAAAAACATGTCAAGTTCTTTCTCCGTGATCGGCAGAACCAAACCAGGTCCAGAACCTTTGGCGTGCCCGCAGGAGGTTGTAGGAAGCATCATTTCAGCGCTCGAAACTTTTTTGAGTTTTCAATCTGCAGGATTTCTCTGAACGGAGCATCAAAGCAACAAAGACTTACGGCTTTAAAACAGGGTCACTGAACGCAGCATGACCACTGAGAAACGGCCGGGAAACCGATTCCCTGAACGCAGCATGACCACTGAGAAACGGCCGGGAAACCGGGTCCCTGAACGCAGCATAACGGTTCTGTGTCATCCTTTCATTATAACAACCCGCGGAAACTTGATTGCTACTTTCTGTCCTTCAACACGGCCGCCATTGAACCTGATGTAAACAAAGTTTATTCCATTTTTATCAAGGTTTTCTTTTCTTTACGCAGATGACGTCATCAGCGCACACAAATGGCATCGTTAGCTTAAAGCTAGCCTCGAGCGGATCCAAGTTTCTTTGGATTCTGGAGGTTCTAAACACGGATCTGCCAGGACGGAACACCAGTATGTCTGTGCACGCGCATACCGGACCGACAGCGTGAGTACGATGACCTCCATTAGCTGGAGGGGCAGGGGTGTCGCATCGACCCCTACAGGTGAAGGGCGCACAGACAGGTGCCTCCTACCTGAAAGCGCGTGCGTTCCTGTGCAGTTTATCTCATCCCTGCATAGGTCTGCGCGTGCGCCTCGTTTCTCCGGGACCGAAAGCTGCGGAGGACCGGAGCTGCTCCGTTTACTGTTAGCCTGTGCACCGACTGAGACCACGTGACGTGAGCGGGCACGAGCGCCTGCGGCGCCGAGCCGAGCCGAGCCGAGCCGAACTGATTCAGATGTGAGTGACGAAAATGAAGACATTTCCGGACGTTTGTCTGAAGGATTTTTTATTCCAAGTAAAACACATTTTCTAAAAACCAGGAAAAATCTCCATCCATCCCTTCATCCATCCATCCATTCATCCCTCCATCCCTTCATCCATCCATCCATCCAACATCCATCCCTTCATCCATCCATAATAGTTATAATAATAGTATGATAATAGTAATAATAATTTCTCTAAAAGCATCTCTACTTCTGTCCAAACTCTCCATCAAACATCCACATTATGAATGAAGCTGCAGGATTCATGCTGCTGTCCAACCTGCGGCACAATCTGAACCACTCCATGAACCAGATCCTTCTTGGTTCCTCCCATAGATGAAGCAAACTCCGATAAGCGCTCTCCTCCTCAGGCCTCAAAGCCTCGCCACAGAACGTCACATCACTACTTCAAATCCCTTTTAAAAGCTTTGAATTAACCTTTAAAATCTGTTTAATGCCAATAAAAATGGTCTCTTAGTGTTTTTAACACGTTCTTGTAGCATTTTTCTCATATTAAAGGACAGGAGGTGTCAGAATCCAGGCCTGGAAGGCCGGCCTCCTCTGCTTTTCCAGAAATCCTGCCGTATCTGCTACTGATCACCTGGTCAGGTGTGTTTAGCCAATAAGGAGCTTCAATGGCAGGTTGGTTGGAAAATATGCAGGACACTGGCCCTGGAGGTGTGGGGTTCGACTCCTGTGACCAGATTAAAGAATTTAGGATTAAGATTGTTTGTCTGAGGATCAGACACTAGATGCTAGAGAAAGCTGTGACTACTGAAGTAATTCCTGACCGAGGGTCAGCATCTCTCACCCGTCCGATCCTCTGCCCCCTTGCATGCATTCATTTTCCTCGTCTGAGCCGGTCTCTGTCCACTCTGTACGGCTGGACTCATCCAATAGTTTCTCTTTTTGGGGGGTGGTAGACAAATATTCAAAGAAGAAACAGATGCAGGACCAGCCTCAGATCCTGGTCTCAGCTAGGATCAGAACTGATCCAGGATTTAGTTGAAAGTTTTCAAATGCTCGACAAAGGGCTTTAATATGGATTAAAGGCAGGACAAACACAAGCTGATCTGGATCAGATGAAACACAAGCTGATCTGGATCAGATGAAACACAAACTGATCTGGATCCGATGAAACAAACTGATCTGGATCCGATGAAACAAACTGATCTGGATCAGATGAAACACAAGCTGATCTGGATCAGATGAAACACAAGCTGATCTGGATCAGATGACACACAAGCTGATCTGGATAAGATGACACACAAGCTGATCTGGATAAGATGACACACAAGCTGATCTGGATCAGATGAAACAAGCTGATCTGGATCAGATGAAACACAAACTGATCTGGATCAGATGAAACACAAGCTGATCTGGATCAGATGAAACACAAGCTGATCTGGATCAGATGAAACACAAGCTGATCTGGATCAGATGACACACAAGCTGATCTGGATCAGATGAAACAAGCTGATCTGGATCAGATGAAACACAAACTGATTCAGATTGAAGTGTGGGTTATGTTTGAAGGTGTGATTGTAATTCACTCATCACACACATCCAGAAAAACATGAAAACTTTATTGACAGTCTCAGTTTACAATCAGAAGGCTGTGACGACCCTGCTGGAGGAAGGAAGCGTGGCGTCCAGGAGAGGGTCAGAGGGCGGGGCTGCTGCAGAGAAACACCAGCCACTCCGTCAGACTGGGCTCTTCTCTGGGAGGCTGAAACACAGACGGGTTAGCAAGCGAAGCTAAACGGCGACTTTCAGCACCGAACTCCCCCACCTTCAGGTTGCTGGTGTCTACCAGCTGCCCGTCCCGCTGCACCGACAGCAGCTGAGCTCGCCCCCCTCTGGGTATCCCTCCTCCACGTGGAGGTGACACACCAGTGAGGCCGACTTCAGGTAGAGCAGCAGGCGCTGAGCTGGCCGCCAGTCAATGGCAAAGCTGGAGAAGACAGGTGTGGGTAGAAGCTTTTATCAGGGTCAAAGGTCACATGCTCAGGTGTGCCACCTCACCTGGACCTCAGGCTCTGGATCTCAGACAGAAGCTCCACCTGCCCTCCATAACTCTGCAGCACATCCAGCAGGGCGGCGCTCAGCTCGGACCGTCTGCCCGTCACGCAGCTTCCCATCAGGCCAGCCATACTCTCGTCCACCTGCATGCACTTCCTTGATACTGCAGCCAATCAAGGAGCAGGACAGCTGATGTGGAGACACTCACCTGCAGGGTGAAGCACTCGGTGGAGCTCCAGGTGACTGTTAACCTCACAGGCTCAAGCTCATGGGGTGACGGGGTGAAGGGGGGGCGTGGCCTGAGCTCCACACATAGTTCAGATGGGCTGAAGGAGAGCAGGTTGACCTGTGTGACCTCCTGCGCCGCCGTGACCAGCAGCTGCAGTCTGACAGGAGCAGGAAGTAGCCAGTCAGAGCAGCTCCAGAGCAGGGGGGTCGTCATTTGACCCTGGGGGCTTACCCTTCTCTCAGCTGCTGCCAGTCAAGGGGCCGACTAAGCACCACCTCCGACTCCACTCTTAGCTGGGTCACATGATGGTTGCAGGAGCGCAAAGCATTCTGGGCCGTCAGCAGAGACGCCTGCAGCTGGTCCTGATGCTGCGTCTAGGGGGGGAGTGAGGGTTGCCGTGGTAACAGAGCTCTACCCCTTGTGGGTGGCTGAGTGGTAGCCTTCCCCCTGTGGGTGCACGTGCGCTCACCTGGCTGTGCAGCCTCTGGAGCAGCTGCGAGAGGGCGTGTCTTCTGTGGTGGATCTGCTGGAGCCGGTCCTGGAGGGACCTCAGCAGATCCTCGGTCTCCTCCTCCGCCGAGAGGCTGGCCGCCTTAAGAGCTTTCCACCTGCCCTTGGCCCCGCCCTCTGGCACACAGGTACAGGTGTGTTAGATGTTCGGACCCGGGCCCTCACCAGCCGGATCTCTGAGCTTCCTGTACCTGACTGAGGGGGGCACGGCTCTGTCATCAGGTGCTGGGCAGATTCCTGACTTTCCAGGGATGACATCATGGAGTCCAGAACGAACAGCTGACGCCACAGAACCTTCTGGACCCGCCGGCTGTCCTGAACAGACAGGTTTGTAGCTTTAACGTTTGCTTTCCTTCCACTCTGCTCTAAACGTCTGTAGATTTCATGTCGCCGGACGCACCGACAGGGAGAGCAGCATCCTCTCTGCGGCCTGGTCGCGGTTCGGATCCGGGTCCGGGTCACCGGGCGGCTCCAGCAGGGCGGGGTCGCAGCGCCGCAGAACGCTGCAACAAACAAAGCATCAGTTCCTGCGGGTCCGTTTCACGTCATTTTCTCGCAGGAACGACGGTCACACGAACTCAAGTCGGTCACTTACGCTCGAGCCGCCATCTTTCTTCTTCAAATCTGCGCGCCTCAGCGCGAGCTCGTCCTTTGTTCTGGGGCGGGCCCGCGGGCGATCTGATTGGCCGTCTGACTGTGACGTCGTTACAGTCGTGATGAAGAACTTCTTCGTGGACTCCTGAAGCAGCTTCGCCTCATTCCCGCCCCCTGGAGGAGAGGGAGGTGTTGACATGCTGTGATGTCCCGAGGTCCCTGAAGGCATCACTCTGTTGGAGCCAGTCAGGCTCTGCAGAGCTGAAGCTGGAGGGCTCCATGCACGGAGCTGTGTGACGTGTTTCCGGTTTAAAATAAGACGGCGCTTTTATTTCCGGTAGTAGTTAACTGTGTGCATCGACTTAGCAAATCTCGGTGTGCTATTCCTGGCTTTGTCAAATGATGGTCATTTCTTACACGGCCGACGTTATTCCTACGTGTTTACCTGCGACCAGCATAAGTAGTGATGGAAGTTCAGGTTGGCCACACGTAACACGTTGCTGCAGTATTTGAAGTGCATCCAAGGCTGGATTTTGTTGTTGGCTGAACGTATTTAAAATGATGCTTAATGTTAAAGTCCCGTTAGCTGTCACACACCCAGGTACGTGAAACGTGTTCTCCGTATCCGCCGGTGGACCAGGAGCTGCAGACTTCCAAAAAGGGAAAGTTTTCCTTCCTGAAACACCCAGAACTCACAAACGCTACCATGTTCTGTGATATCATGACTTCTGGAGATGAAACGTAGTCACGTTAGAACATTTAAAAGCTGCTCAACTGAACTTTGAACATGTAACTGAACTCTGAAGTGACTTCCAGACTGCTGGTTCTATTCCCAGCTGATGAGGAGCCTCTGCCGTCTTCATGGAGCGGCAGCAGCGTGCTCGAACCGTCACCTCGCCTGTCAGACTGCTTTACCTGACGCTGAAAATGACATTGACAGAAATGTAAAAACGCTCTGCTGTGGAGGAATGACAACACAATGTTACGTCCTTCCTTGGAGAGGAGGAAGAAACAGGAAACATAAAAAAGTAAACCTGGGAGGATGTTTAAGACTGTCTGAACAGCTGTTTATTACAAGGACATAACTGGCCCTGGATAGGCCATTAACAGACTGGACAATAAACAACAAGTAACTAAGGCACAACCAAAATAAAGCAGGGCACAAGCAAGACAAAACTAGTAACGTAAGGGAGAACAAAACACAAGGAAAACCAGGATTTCTCAACAGCTTCCAAACGCAGCCGAGGACACAGATCCTTCACAGGGAATTCAGCTGCTGGAGCAGGAGCTGCTGAGGCCTGAATGCTTCCCTTCAAGCTGATGATGGAAGATGACTGAGTCAGGCAGCATGGTGGAGCGAGTCTCTACAGAGGGACACAAACACAAGCACACACACATAAGGTCTGGGGCCGTAACACACAACTAACAGGTCGTGAAGATAAAGACAGCGGTCATTAGATTTGTCTTTCATGCTAGTTAGCATTAGCCCAAATGAAAGTGACCGTTCACACTCATTTTTTCATTCAATCAGGGCTGAACTTTTTTTGTGGCCGCATGGACCCGGAGGAAAGGTAAGGATTGTGATTACGGTTAATATGCCAAATGGATCATGAGTTGTGTCTGCCGATCATTGTGCCTCACACTCTGGGTGAGTGACAGCTAACAGGACTTCAACATGAATTACATACGAGCAGTGACAACATTTGGCCTCGGAGGCACTAAAAATACGTATTACATGTTGCCAACATGAATTTCCATCCGTTTTTGAGCTGGTCGTACGTAAATACATGTGAGTAACATCCGCCTTAGCAAATTACCTTCAAAGTTTGCTATGTAGGATGACACAAAACATTTGAATCCTTTTTGCCTTTTATTTTGCTAGAAAGACGACCAATGCTCTTCACATCATTATTAGTGACTCTGGGTGCTCCAAAGACATCTCGTTAACTCAAATACTTCGTTATTTCCATGAAATCTACAAAACCGGAGATGATTGAGCAGAAGTAGGTCGTACATAGAGTCCATTTAAGCTAAACTTGGAAGAATAAAGACTTTTTTTATCAACCGTTAATTTTAGTAAAACATAAATGTGTGTTTGATTGTAGAAGCAGAACATCCATTTATCTCAGAAGACAGCAGGTGGAGAACCAATCAAATCTCTGTTATAGTTTGTGCTTCTCCCATCTCACATTTGTCCTTTCTGATGAATCGGTTTGTGAATTCTTTTGTGTGTTCTTCAGAATGTCGCAGTCTTCTGGTTTCGTCTGGACAGAATCTGAGTCTTGGTTCCGGTCTGGTCCAGAACACCTCTACTCCTTCATTCCTCCCATTTCCTCCCAGGAAACACACATCTGTTCTTCACTGAGCTGTGTGCACGTACGAGCACGTCCGCTCGGTCTGTCACCATTTAGCTGTTTGTCTGCCTGAACAGGTGAGCAGGAAATGAAGAGAAAAACCTTTTGAGAACATTTCAAAATAAAATGAGGATTATAATCATTTTGTGAACAAACAAAAGTAACATTTCTCCAGATGATGCAGAGCTGCAGAGTCTGACTGTAAAATGTAATCCCAGATGTCAGAAAATTCAAGATACAAAGAAGAACCATTTGAATGAATGGGTGGAACATTCTGCAATCAGATTGGCTGCTGAGTGGAGAACGGTTCTCATTGGTTGATCAGTTTACAGGAGGATTGTTTTAACAAGAAGCTGACAAATCTGAAGACAAAAACCGTTGGACGAGTTTGCAAATGGTTTTACTCAAAAATACGTTGGAGTTACTCAAGCTGGTAACATTTTATAATCAGGAGCCTTTTATTAACGCTAGTTAATGCATAATCAAGCATTATTTCAATATTACACATTGTGATAATAGTGTCTCTCCTTGTGTTTGAGTGTACATATCATTGAATGTATATTTTTTATGTATTATTTTGAATATAAATTCTTTGATACAGAACAGAACGGAACAGAACAAATGTTAAAAAACAGCATCACCTTTTAGAAAACAAAACTCCAGAAACCAAAACTTTAAAAATGAAAACCAAAAATCCTTTCTGAAAACCGAATGAAAAACAAAGAAACGCTGACAGGGTCGCACCGTACACAAAAAAAGACTTAAAATGCCATCTTTTAAACAAAATGACAACTGTCACAAATGTGGTGACTTTAATATTGATCTGGGAAACGTAAGCGTGTCAGAGACGAGTAATGACTGTAAGCTTTATGGAGAGCCTGTCCTTTGATCAACAAACCAACTAGAATCACTGCACAAAGTGCAACAATTATAGACAATATATTCACAAATGTTTCAAAAGATCTGGGAAGAAGTGGCAAAGTGATGACTGATGTCAGCGTTTACAGTCTGTGAACTACACGCCACAGAACCACAACCCAAAACACAATTATTAAGCAGAGATGGATCGCAGAAAGCTTTGGAAGCATTAACAAGAGATTTACAACAAAACTGGAAACGTGTACGTAAACGATGTCAATAATGCCTATAATCCCTGCATAGTTATAATTAGTGGTTTATATGAAAAAATGAACACTAAAGAAACTAAGTATTAAAATAATCTATAGGCAAACTGTGGATGACAAAAGGATTACGGAATGGCTGTAAAAAGAAGAAGAATCTATACAAAAAATATTTAAAATTAAGAACTACAGCAGCTGAGGACAGGTATAAAATATACAAAACCAAACTGGTTTCTATTATCAGAAGACAAAAGAGTACTACAACAAATAATTAGAGGAAAATAGAAGTCACACCAAAATAACATGGGGACTTCTAAACGGGGTGTTGGGAAAAGATCAAACACTTGGAAAACTCCCAAACTATTTTGAATAGGGTGCTGTTGATCTATATGACACAAAGGATTTAGCTGAAGAAATTAATCATCTTTTTGTTTGTGTTGGACCAAAAATATTACAACCTGTGAGGATCATTAAGCAGGTGAAAATAGAAAAGAGAATGCAAACAGGATGTTTCTAAACTCAGCCAAAAAAGAAGACATAATGAACATAGTGAAGAAATCTGAGAACAAAAGATTCACTGATTGTGACAACTTGGATATGACTTTAATAAAACATTATCGAATACGCTATACAACCATTCACCTATATGTGTAATTTATCATTTTCAATGGGAATGTTTCCTTATAGGGTGAAAATTGCAAAGCTCATACCTATTTATAAAAGTGGAAACAAACACACTCTAATTACAGACCAACATCCCGGTTCCCACAATTCTCCAGCACAATTTCAGTCGCTGTGGAAAAACCAGGATTACACAATATGCCATACAAACTACAGATTTGCTTAAACTTTTAATCACTAAAGCTAGTCAGACTGTGTTAAGCTTTATGAAACTGCTTCTCTTCTCTTTTCTATGAAACTGTTAACCAGTTATTGAACGAACAGAAAACAGTTTGTACAAATAAAAGACATAAAATCCACATTAGGTTCCGTAACATCTGGGGTACCCCAAGGGTCACTCCTGGGTCCTAAACTGTTTAACATTTAAATCATCGATATCACACGTGTATCCAATTTACTAAAATGCATGTTGTTTGCTGATAACACTATGCTTTACCGAGTGGGTGACAACAGAAAACAAATGAAAGAGTCAACTCAAATGGAGTTGGAAAAAATGTAAAAAACAGTTTGACTCAAATAAATTATCAATTAACTGTGTAAAAACATTTTTTTAAATTTGATCAATCACAATATAAATACCAATATGTCATTTGAAATCGCGAGCATTCAAATCAAACAAGTGAAAGAAACCAAGTTGTTAGGTGTCATTATTGATGAAAAATCCTCAAATGCATTAAAACAAAAAAAAGCAAAAAGAACAGCATAGTTGTATAAGGTTGAAAGGTGATGAAAAATCCTTACACCTCATTTATACACTCAATGATTGTTCTATGTCTGATGTACTGTATAGAAATGAAGGTAAAAGCAAACGAGACATCCATAAAGTCTGGATTTATACAACAGAAATGAGCAATAAGAATCCTCACAGGAAGTAAAAACAGGAACCCATCTACACCACTATTTACAGAGCTGAAATATTCCAATTTCAAGACTTAGTAGATCCTTCCATTTTAAAACAAATGTATAGAGAACATTTCAGAAGTCTGCCGTATAACACACAAAAAAGTTTGAAAAAAGAAATTACAACCTAAAAGGACATGAGATTTTCAAAACTAACTAATTCAGAACAAAAATGAAGGAAAAAAGGGATTCAGTGCAGGGTATCAGATTATGGAACAATCTTAAGAAATCAAGGAAAGATTCCAACTCAATGATTACATATAACAAAACAAATGCTCAGAGAGTAAGAATTCTAAGAATGTCAGGAACGGCTTATATATTAAGAGAAAAATTCAGACTAGTGTGAATGCGTTTAGCTAAATGTGGTAGCTGAAGATGCTGAAACAATTTACTTTAATTGGTGAATTATGCACTGGATGTGCTGAACATTTTGATACCAATGTTGCATAGGTTTCAAACTGCACAAAGAATTTGGGGAATTTCTTGAAAAATTTGAGAAAATGCGCAAAACTTCAAAAACCGCAAAAAAAGTACAAGCATGAATGTCCTGAGCGTCTTAATACTAATATTGCATTGGTTTTAAAAGTACACAAAGAATTTGAAAAATCTCTTGAAAAGAAATCTCAAACATTGCGTACAATTTTAAAACACGTCAAAGGTATAAACACCAGAAGTACAAACATGAATGTCCTGAATGTGCTGAACGTTCTGATGCTGACATTGCATAGGTTTCTAAGAGCACAAAGAATTTCTTTGGGGAGAAGAAATCACAAAAATTGTTACATTTTAAAAACGCAAAATGCATGAAAACCAAAAGTACAAACAGGGGTGTCCTGAATGAGCTGAGTGTATGAGTTTTTGATACCAAGACTGCTGAAATCGCTCAAAGAGTGACTGAGATTTAATGTTCCACAAAACGTACTGAACGGAGCAGGAGAATCCATGATCCATGAGCACAGATCCATGAGCGGATTTCCTCTCCATCCTCCGTTACAGACGCTTTGCCGCTCACGCAGCATTTCAGAATTCAACCAGCAGGGGGCAGCCGGTGTGCCTGTGCCCTCCTAGTTTTTAGTGGAAGAAGAAGAACCACGTTCGTTTGTTTGTGTCCGAACGTCTGCATTGAAGAACCGAATCCTGTTATGGAAGTCCCCGGTTCCGACAGCGACTGGAGGAGCCCGCAGTTCCGACAGAAAGTGGTCGCTCAGATGTGAGAACCTCCGCTTGTTGTTATGGATCTCGTTCATTTTCAGTTTCCGGTCTGTTTGGCAGCGCGAGCTAAAGCTAAAGCTAAAGCTAAAGCTAGCCGTCCGGTTCCGCAGCGTCACAGGCCCGGTGTGTTCGAACAGCGAGCCGTTCATCCTGCTGTGCGGTTACTTGAGCGTTTGATGGAAAGTATCTGCTTTAAAGCTGTAAACATTCCAGGTACACATGAAGGAGCTCCAGGATTATTGATCCTGGGGGGCAACTGGGGGTTCAGCAGCATCAAAAGAGAATGCAAAGCGACGTTAGCAGAAAAAATAGAAAAACGTCTGAAATCTCCAGGTGAACAAATCGAATGAGGTGCAGCAGCGATGTTTACGGCCAGTGACGTCATCTCATGTGGTGCAGGCTGTGGTTGGCAGAAGCCCTCCGGAGCGGATCTTCTCAGTGACTCACCTTTGGTCATGACCAGGAGAACCAGGTGACGCGATCTTCCTCTGCGGGGAGGCTGGACCCTCCCTCTAAAGGGAAGGAGCTTTGCTTTGCCCCTCCACAGAGAGAGGAGCCGGTAGCTCTGGGATCTGGCCTGGAACCCTCTTGGGCGTATTTGTGGCGAGGTGTTTCCCGCTTGACCAGATGAAAACCCCATGGAAGACCCAGGATGTGCTGGAGAGACCGGAACAGCTCCCCAATGACTGTAAAAAAACACTGGACAGCTCAACTCCTCCCCTCTCGTTCCAAACAGGAAGTTCCTGCTGGTTCCGAGGAGTCAAAATCCCATAGATTAGCGTATGTATCAGGAAGCAATGGAGGCGAATTGGGCATCATTTCGTGAGAGCCGGGGGTAAGGCGTTTTCTATGGGTGACATCACACCTCACTTCGTCCTTGCTTTTATGTCAATGGTTCCCCCAGTGGAGGTGGATGGAGAGGGCTCAGACCGCTGCCCCCCGATGGACAGAAGAAAAATTGACATTTTTGATGGTCCTCTCACCTGTGGAGGCTTCGTGCAGGTGTCCTGGTGCAGATGGAAGGTGTGACTGTGTGGAGGGCAGGTTTCTTTTTTTTTCTGGCCGATAACTATATTTGCCCTACAACTGCGATCGCTATCCGATATTTGCCCTGCATCTGCGATCGCTATCCGATATTTGCCCTGCATCTGCGATCGCTATCCGATATTTGCCCTGCAACTGCGATCGCTATCCGATATTTGCCCTGCAGCTGCGATCGCTATCCGATATTTGCCCTGCAGCTGCGATCGTGTCTGGAATAAAAGCGAGTTTAGAGATTTCCTTTTTTATTTATTAAATCTGCAATAACATCACATTGCCATGAATAGAACAAACATGCATCCCACATGGAAACTATCAACAAATCCAAACTCAGTGACCGTGTGTTATTTGCAAACACAAGCAAAAGCCTTCAAGCTAACTTGAAAACAAAAGGATTTAAAGAAAGTGCTTTGAAATTAAGGGTTTTTAAATGACAAGTAGAAACTGCTTATTGTAAACAACATATTTCAAACTGTAAACATAAAACTTTGTTTGTAGCGTGTTTAAATGTAGACTCTGGGATGAAGGTTTTCCCTTTAACGTCACAGTGGATGCCAACAACCGGAAGAAAACTTCCGCCGCATCCGGCGTTTCAGATGTGATGAATAAATAAAGCAAAACAAAATGACACAGCTGTCGTAAAACTGTTGTTTTCTAATATGATAACATGAATTCATGTGAATTCATCGCGTCTGTAACTTTATTATGATGACCGTATGTGAAACATTAGAGAATCAGTCACTGCATTTTAGACAGAGCAGCTCGGCACATGGAAATAACGCTCTCCATAAATCCATATTTTGAAGAAGACTCCTGAAGGCTCTTCTTCGGGTTCCTCGTTGGCTCTTTTCACCCCAAAGAAACTTTCCTAGTACATCTTTTTTTTTTTTGGCTCCTGTCGCTTTTAGCTTTGGGCTGAAACATGAGTCCAAGCGAGCAGTCACTTTATCTCACACGACACGGCAAGATCGGTGGATGTGGCGAACAGAATCCGGTAGTTTTCCAAAAGAAAATGTCCTTCAGAATCAGGAAACAAAAAAGCGGAAAGAATCAAAGTTAACATATTTGGATTTTTTCCTGTCTGCAGCTCAGTACCAATCGGCCCTCAGACCAGTATCAGTTTGCTGCTTGGGTGTTGGGACTCATGATTTAATGGGAAGCAATTCAAAAACCGATGAATTAGGGTTACCCTGAAAATCCAAAAAGCGACACAGAGAGGGCCGGAATCATTCATCCATAAAACTTGAGTTGGGAGTTAGAGTTGTGTTTGCGTGAATAACCACGATCAAACACCTCGACGGGGAGCAAGCCTGTGCTAAACAGAGAGCTTCTCCTGCTGTAACCACCGGTCAAAGTAGAAGGAAACATCGGTGGCATCTATAGGTGGAATTTTTTTATTTTGGACCGATAATCTCAAATGATGCAAATACCAACTGATACCGATTCTGGCACCAATATGTCACCCATCCCTAACTGTGTGTTTGTATGTAGTGACGAGGCCATGAGGAAGGCGGGGCCTGGCACCACAGCGCACAAGTCCGGCACGGACATGGAGAACCAAGTCTACAACAAGGCCAAGACCAGAGTGAGTCTTTGTTGTTTTTTGTGACAGAGCTCCAGTCGGCATGTTCTCCTCCTGTTACCGGGCAGATTACGGTCAGAACTGACCTGACGACTGTTTTCCAGGACGAGTATCTTTCACTGGTGGCGCGGCTCATCATCCACTTCAGAGACATCCGTAAGTGTTGCTCCCGTGAAACTCGAGTTTAAGTCCAGCTGTGACGTCCTCAGCGGTTCTCCTTCGCTGCTCTTCAGGAGCATGAAACTGAATGCAGGTTTACCGTAGGTTCCTAGAGAGGAGTGGTCTGAGCGCGGCGTCGTGGTCTGTTTGTACGAGGAGGTCTGGAATGATGAAGCTCATGATGGAGCTGTGGTGTTTCTGGATTCTCTGTTCGGTGTGTTGTAAAGCTGCTGCTCTGGTTGGCCTTCAGCCCTCAGTTTGTCCTCTGTCTTTCCACAGATAAGAAGTCTCTGGGGGGTCCAGGTAAGTGGGCCTTCGGTTCTGTTCTGGATGTGTTCTGCTCTCTGCTGGACCCATGATGCTGTCACGGCCGTCATGATCTTCGCTCTGCATGTTGGATGGGCTTAATGTAGTTTGTTGTCTACCTTCTGCTAGATCCCATGAATGCCCTGACTAACCTGACAGGGGTTGGAGTGGGCCCTGGTGCCATCGGAATGGGGCCTCGCCCTGCCGGGGCTCAAGTGGGGGGCATGGGGCCCATGGGGGCCATGGGGCAGATGCATGCCATGGCAGGGGTGCCTGGAAACCCACAAGGCCGTGAGTGTTTCTTCTGTGTGCTGTTTGGTCTCCACAGCGCCCCCTAGCTGCCATATGTCTGCGCTTCAGCATGCTGTGTCTGAGCTGTCAGACCCGTCCATGACTGCCTTCGAGCTGCAGGCGCTCCATCCATCACTTTTGTTTCCGCAGTGTCAGCGCCGACCCAAATGCCCATGCAGCCGATGGTGCAGCAGCAGCACCAGCAGTTCCAGCAGTTCCAGCAGCAGCAGCAGCAGAACGCCGCCGCCTTGCAGCAGTTACAGCAGCTGAGGGCGCAGCAGCACCAGAGCCAGCAGCTGCAGCACCAGAACCAGCAGCTGCAGCAGCAGAACCAGCAACTGCAGCAGCACCAAAGCCAGCAGCTGCAGGCCCAAAACCAGCAGCAGCAAAACCAGGTAGACTCTTCACACAAATGGGTCAGGACTGGTACTTCATGTATTTTACTGTTGTTACCAGCCTTGGTTAGTTTGAATTGGGCCAAAAGTCCAGTTCTTTGGGTTCAGATTTAAGAAAAAAGATCTGTTCTGCAGTCATTCAGGTCACAGTGGAGTTTCTGATCCAAACCAGCTGCTTTAATTATGACCCAGAACTCTTTACCATAAGTAAGAGTAGGAACATAGGTTAGTACATCCAGAACTTTCTTTTTCCTGTAACGTTTCCCTAACGTTCTGTTATGTTCTGTTATATTTCTTTAAAGTGCCGCTCCAATGCAAATGGACATTTTTAACGTGTTCTTGTAGCATTTGCTCATAATGGAGGAACGAACTATACAAGAGAATTTAGGATCTCTGAGGATTTCTGAGGATTTCTTATGTCAAAGCACATTGAATCAGAAAACTGGATGCTAGAAAAACCTGGGGCGAGGGACGTAACCACTCGTCCCAAAGTCTCTTCCCACTCCGCTCCTCCACCCCCTTGCGTACATTCATTTTCCTGGTCGGAGCTGGCCTCTGGCTCTAAACTGTTGCTAGCTTGGGGCTTGTCGTAAGCATGCAGACAAAACTCCCAGCAACGAGGAGAGGAAATGGGCGGGGGAACTCTGAGCCAACAGTCCCGCCCACAAACCTAAATTGTATTTCTAAAGGGCTGCTGTCACTTAGCATAAAATATGTCTAAAAACTTGACGCTCTTTAACGTTCTTTGATTCTCCTTTAATGTTTCTTTGACGTTCTTTACCGTTCTTTAATGCTCCTTTAATGCTCCTTTAATGTTTCTTTGACGTTCTTTGATGTTCCTTTAATGTTTCTTTGACGTATTTACCGTTCTTTGATCTTCCTTTAATGTTTCTTTGACGTTCTTTGATGTTCCTTTAATGTTTCTTTGACGTTCTTTACCGTTCTTTAATGCTCCTTTAATGTTTCTTTGACGTTCTTTACCGTTCTTTGATGCTCCTTTAATGTTTCTTTGACGTTCTTTAATTCTCCTTTAATGTTTCTTTGACGTTCTTTACCGTTCTTTGATGCTCCTTTAATGTTTCTTTGACGTTCTTTGATGTTCCTTTAACGTTCCTTTGACGTATTTACCGTTCTTTGATATTCCTTTAATGTTTCTTTGACGTTCTTTACTGTTCTTTGATGCTCCTTTAATGTTTCTTTGATGTTCTTTACCGTTCTTTATGTTCCTTTAATGTTTCTTTGACGTTCTTTACCGTTCTTTGGTGTTTCTTTAATGTTCTGTAATATTTCTTTAACCTTCTTTTTATGTTCTGTAACGTTCCTTTAATGCTCCTTTAATGTTTCTTTACCGTTCTTTGGTGTTCCTTTAATGTTTCTTTGACATTCTTTACCGTTCTTTGGTGTTTCTTTGACGTTCTTTACCGTTCTTTGGTGTTTCTTTAATGTTCTGTAATATTTCTTTAACCTTCTTTTTATGTTCTGTAACGTTCCTTTAATGCTCCTTTAATGTTTCTTTACCGTTCTTTGGTGTTCCTTTAATGTTTCTTTGACATTCTTTACCGTTCTTTGGTGTTTCTTTGACGTTCTTTACCGTTCTTTGGTGTTTCTTTAATGTTGTGTAACATTTCTTTAACGTTCTTTGACGTTCTTTTAATGTTCTGTAACATTTTTTTAACGTTCTTTGACGTTCCTTTAATGTTCTGTAACTTTCCTTTAACATTCTTTGGTGTTCCTATAATGTTCTGTAACATTTCTTAAACGTTCTTTGGTGTTCCTGCAATGTTCTGGAACATTTCTTTAATGTTCTTTGACGTTCTTTTAATGTTCTGTAACATTTCTTTAACGTTCTTTGACGTTCTTTTAATGTTCTGTAACATTTTTTTAACGTTCTTTGATGTTCCTTTAATGTTCTGTAACTTTCCTTTAACATTCTTTGGTGTTCCTTTAATGTTCTCTAACTTTTCTTTAACATATTTTGGTGTTCCTTTAAAGTTCTGTAACATTTCTTTAACGTTCTTTTAATTTTCTGTAACATTTTTTAACGTTCTTTGACGTTCTTTTAATTTTCTGTAACATTTTTTAACGTTCTTTAACGTTGCTTTAATGTTCTGTAACTTTTCTTTAACGTTCTTTGGTGTTCCTTTAAAGTTCTCTAACTTTTCTTTAACGTTATTTGGTGTTTTATTTAATGTTCTGTAACATTTTTTAACGTTCTTTGATGTTCCTTTAATGTTCTGTAACTTTTCTTTAACATTCTTTGGTGTTCCTTTAATGTTCAGTAACATTCTGAACATGAGGATGAAAGAAACTCAGGAGAGCTGGCAAAGATGAAGAAGTTTCATGTTCAGGACAGGAACGCAGAGGAACTGAAGATGGTGGGCTTGAAAGGAAGAGTGGAAATGTTGGTGGTGAAGACGTTTTTCCAGATCAGAGAAGAGCGTAACCTGGTCTCAACATGACTGAGCAGCTGGTTCGCTGTCTTTGGCTCCTCCCATAAAGTCCTTTCCCCTCCGTGTTGAGTCATCACCGCTTTCGGCCACGATGACCGTCTGACATCACCACATTGTTTGGATCATCTTTAACTTTTTTTCGGTTGAGCCGCAGCAGATTCCTTTGCCGCTCCCATTGATTGGTGTTTCCACGGTGACGGCACTCTGTCCTCGTGTCTTCAGATGCACCAGGTGAGGATGCTCCAGCAGCTGCAGCAGCACCACCCTCAGGCCCAGCCTCAGTCCATCCATCCGATGGTGCAGCAGGTCCAGGTTCAGCCGGCGCCGGGTCAAATTCCCCCCCACTCCCAGCAGCTGCAGCAGCCCAACATGGTGTCCTCATCTCTGGCCGGCCCGATGGCGTCCATGCCGCATGTGCCCACCTCCCTGAGCCAGCAGCATATCAAGGCCTTCCAGGTACCACGGCGTCCAGCGGGTTTGGGACCGGCTCAGGTTCTCGTCCTGACCCATCCTTTTCCTTGTGTGTGTGAAAGCAGGCCCGTGCCACCATGCAGCAGCACCATCCACAGATAGTGACCCAGTCTCAGCTTTCCACCCCCGGTGCTGGACCTGGACAGGTGAGTGTGCGGCCGTCAGCTCCAGAACCAACTTTTATGTCAATGTGCTGGACCAGCAGCTTCAAAGTCTGCTTTCTGCTCTCTGCCTAAAGCTGGGTCGTCCCTCGATGCAGAATCTGGCCCGGCCAACCCGACCCGTTCTCACCCCCCCCATCCCCACAAATACCTCTGCTGCACCCACCCCTGCCAGCGTGGTTGGAGGACAGGCGATTTCAGCTCAGGTACTCTACTCCACCACACCTGTGTTTGCAGCAGAACCACACGAACAGAACCACAAACGTACTAAGAACTTAAACAGAATTACAGACAGAACTACTAATGAAACCACATACTGACAGAACCAAAGACGGGCAGAACTCTGGGTTTTCCTTTAAAAGAAGAACTGGTCTTGGTTCTCATCAGCTGATTCCATTAGATGTTCTTAAAGAACCTGTTGTTAGTGTTCGGCTCAAGCTGACTCCAGCTGGGTCAGAACCCTGTCAAACATGAGTGAATGTCTGGACCGCTCCACGCGGGGGGTTCTGTGTAGCCCTGCCCCCATGGTGGAGGACAGAACTGGTACTACGTCTGAACCAATACCAGGAGGGTGGGAAATCCCAGAACCACACAATGATTAACCCCCCAACAAATGAATTGCAGGTGCAGCACGCCATGATATCATCGCCCTCACCTGTGCAGGTGCCAACGCCACAGATGCCACCCCCGCCCCAGCCGTCACCCCAGCCCCCCACCTCACAGCCCAACTCAGTCAGGTAGGACAGGTACTGCGCTCCCCCGTCTTGGTGCCGGTTCCAACTCTGTTCTGGTTCTGTCAGCTCCGGCCCGACGCCCTCCCCAGGAGGAGGCTTCCAGCCCAGCCCCTCCCCTCAACCCTCCCCCAGCACAGCCACGTCCAGCAGACCCCCCAGATCTACAGCGTTCCCTCCCCAGGACCACTCAACACTCCAGGTATGTCAGCCATCAGTACCAGAACCGCTCAACGACCAAAGCCTGACAGGTAATCTGACCCCGCCCCTTCAGGTAACCCCGGCTCCGTGATGAGTCCTTCTCTGGAGGACCAGCAGTACATGGAGAAGCTGAAGCAGCTGTCCAAATACATCGAGCCGCTTCGCCGCATGATCAACAAGATCGACAAGAACGAAGGTGAGGCCGGCACCAAACCCGGTTCTGGTCCCGAAGGACAAAGCTCAGTTCTGCTTCTCCTCTCAGACAGGAAGAAGGACCTGAGCAAGATGAAGAGTCTGCTGAACATCCTCACCGACCCAAACATCAGGTATGACCTGCAAAGCCCCTCCCCCTCATCCGCTCTGTAACCACACCTACGTTCTGATCCACAGGTGTCCTCTGAAGACGCTGCAGAAATGTGAGATCGCCCTGGAGAAGCTGAAGAACGACATGGCTGTGGTAACTCACACAGATCTGAACGTTGTTTCCCAGGTTCTCCTGTATCCTGATGAATGTCCTGAAACTAAAACAAGTTGATCTTCAGGGTTAAGGTCTGGAATCTCACTTTTATTTCTGATCCGCTCCGAGCGTCTGAACAGACGTGATGCTGAAGGAGATCAGTCAGGGTTGGAGAACATCAGGACAGGTGTTAGAACGTCATCCCCTGGTGGCTGCAGACACGATCTGTCTTTGTTCTAAAGTCATGAACTACCACAGAAGCTGAAGTTACCTTAAACTAAGACCTGTGTGGAGTCCGGGTTGGATGGGTTACATGGGCTTTCCCGACTATGATGGTCTCAGTTGTGGTTGAGGCCAACCGTGAGTAAAACCTTAAAAGTTAAAGTCGTCTCACGCAGATGTGTAAAATTTGTTCTCTGCATTTGAGCCCTCCCCAGGGGGAGCGGTTAGCTCCCGACACAGCCCTGGATTTGAACTAATGACCTTCTCGTCTCATGAAAGACACTTTACCACGAGGCCACTGAGCTGAGAAAGGTTCCAAAACATGAAATAGATGAACGATGTTAATGTTTCTGAACCATAAAAGATGATCAAACCATCATGCGTTCCTACTCCTCTTAATGACTTCTAACCTTCCGTGTTGGAACCAAAGCGGAGCGGGAACGCCGTGGTCCAAACCCTCCCGAGCTTTGATAGAACTGCTGTTCAGCTAAAAAGGAGAGAGATGGACCATCAGGCCTTCAGAACTCTGAAGGATGGAGATTTTTCTACACAGAGTTGGAAGAACTTCTTTCAGCATCAGAAGTTCTGACAGGACATCTTGGGTTAGGGTGTGGCCGACCCAGAGTCCCTCTTGAACCAGAACCACTTCCCCTTACTGAGGCTGGTTCTTCTGAACCTTCACATTAGAGTTGTCCTCTGCACTCTTTTGCAAGGTCAGAGCAGGTATCGCACCCCAAACTCTCCAGGTAATCTCTCTCTCTCTCTTTCAGCCCACCCCCCGCCCCCACCCATGGCCACGAAGCAGCAGTACCTGTGCCAGCCTCTGCTGGACGCCATCATCACCAACATCCGCTCGCCGGTCTTCAACCACTCCCTATACCGGACGTTTGCCCCCGCCATGAGCGCCATCCACGGGCCCCCCATCATGTAGGTGTGACCGCAGACGCCCAGGGCTGCTTTCTTGCCGTGCGCTGTCTCACCGGTGTCTCTGCCGCAGCGGCCCCAGTGTTCCTGGGAGGAAGAGGAAGCTGGAGGAAGACGAGCGGCAGACCGTCCCCAACATCCTGCAGGGGGAGGTGGCCCGCCTGGACGTCCGCTTCCTGGTCAACCTGGACCCCTCCTTCTGCAGCAACAACGGCACTGTGCACCTAGTCTGCAAGCTGGGTGAGCTGCTGGGGTCGGTAGCGGTTAGCATTAGCGGTTAGCATTAGCGGTTAGCATTAGCGGTTAGCATTAGCGGTTAGCATTAGCGGTTAGCTAATGGGCTTACAGCTGTTGTGTCATCAGAAACACAGCTGTCTGTTTTTCTGCGCAACATGTTCTGGGGGCTGTGAGGTTCTCTACCAGGTAGGTGGAATCATCACTGAGGTCCAGTTCTGTGGGAAGAGCCTGGTAACGTTCTGCTTATTGGAAATGGATGAAAGTTTCTAAAAGTTTGGTTTTATTTTTTAGAGCTGGTTGCAGAACTTATGGAGGAAACCTTGAGAAAGCGTTCTGTTGTTCTGGAGCTGTTGGTTTCATTGGGTTTATCAGAGAACTGGACTAATTGACTCCTCCCCCCTGGTGTTCCAAACAGGAAGTGCTTGCTGGCTCCAATAGTCCAAAATATAGATATATTCCTAAAGAGAAATAAACAGCTGTTCCTCATTCTATGGGTCAGAATAAACATTCTTGTTCTGATACCTTTTTAAACATCCGGAAAATCCTCATTTTTTCTGTAGTTCGAGTTGTTCAGGTTCTAAACTGACCAATCAGATGCCTCAAAAGTAGCCCGCTGGTCCCCACATCCAACGCTCTAAAGAGTTGACAGATTTTCTGTAACCCACTTTCAGTGGATGGGGTGAGGCCTTCCAACAAGTTCACTCTTGATTGGTGAGAGTGGAAACCACTCTCACTCTCTCATAGAGACGATGACTCATACGATGACTAATCACTGCTTCCTGATGATGTCCATCCTCCAGTATGGTGGCGTCCGTATCCCTGAAAATGGTGCTGGAATTGAATTCATGTGGTTGGAGCCAGAAGTAAACCATTTGGTGACATCTCACTCACTCAGTCCATTTCTCACATACAGCCAGTGAGTTCTTTAGGTCAGTGTGTCACATGACTGATGGAGGCGGGGCCTTCAGAACACTCACAATTACGGAGATCAGTCTTCAAATCACGGCCTCTGAATCGTTCGTTCTTTAACGTCAATCTTTCCGTTTGTAGGATTTATTGTAAACTTCAAACGCTAATTGTGGCACCATCAGGGATGGGTTCATTAGAAATGACCTTTGACCTCTTAGTTTACTCCCCTTTGAGTGCAAAGGAAGTCTTGATTATGTTAAAAGGAGTCTGTTCTGCTGATGCAGAGGACAGGATGCTCTTTTCCTCAGAACCCTTGGGCAGTGAGCTTCGTCTTTGCTCTTCCTCAGTCAGAACATCTGGAAGTTTCTGCATGAAGCTCAGTTCTTCAGCTCTGACAAATGTTCCTGTTGAAACTACGCAGATTGTTTTCTGCTGACTCACCTTTCTGTTCCTGTTTTGAAGGAAATCCTCTGGTAAAAGTTGGAGTCATTTTCTGATATGATGCGTTTCTGAAAGCTGCGTGTCCTCTTGGCGTGTTAGTCTGAAACCACACACGCTGTCATTGGTGGATGTTTTGAAATGTACACTCGCTTCAGTGCAGCCGCTAACGCATGCAGGACGGGCTGGTGGAACAGACGCAGATGAGAAGCTTTTGGAAATGATCAGGATAATGGCGATCTAGAATCAAACTGAAGGTTTGATGTTTCAGAAGGAAATCCATCTCTTTGCTGAAACATCTGAAGTAACTTTTAGATGAACGTCTCCTCGAGTAGTTTCCCTCCAGGAGTGGTAAATCTACTCCAGGACTCGCCTCAGCTCTCACTTTCTGATCTAACCGTTCACCTGCACTAGAAACTGAATTGCGGGTTCGGGATGTTCTGGCTCAGGTTCTGACTCCTCCCTTATTGGTTCTTTCTCAGATGATAAGCAGCTTCCCAGCGTTCCTCCTCTACAGCTCAGCATTCCTGCAGATTATCCAGACCAGAGCCCACTCTGGAGCGACGACAGCGAGCAGTATGGTGAGTGTGAGGGCGGCGGGGCGAGGCGGGAAGCCGAGGCTGGTCGTGATGCGTTCGTGTGTCCTCAGGAGCCAACAGCTTCCTGCAGAGCGTGCACCGGAACATGACGTCCAAACTGCTGAAGCTGCCTGACAAACACTCGGTGACGGAGCTGCTCAACACCTGGGCTCAGAGCGTTCGGCAGGCGTGCCTGTCTGCTGCCTGAAGCCCCGCCCACCGGCAGCAGCAGTCTCCTGGCAGCCTGGTCATGTGACTGCTTCAATGTATTCTGAGTAACAGTGTTCTGAGATTCAACAGGCTTTATTTTGTATTTTTGGGGGGTGCCCCTATTTGTGTTAATAAAACTCTTCCTCACTTCATCTTCATCACTTCACAAGACTCACACTGGGGGGTCGGAAGCTGACATGCTCTCTTGTGGTTACATGTGGAAACTGAGCTAACAGGTCAGGTGACCCGAACCCCCCCCCCATGAAGCTGGATCAGACAAACAGAGCTGCTGTCAAAGTTTATTCATTTCCAGAGTGATCCTGAAGGCATCAGAAGCTGAGGGAGAAGGCTCTGTAGGAGGGGTTCGTGAAGACATCGATGCAGCTGCTGCTCCCCCCACCGTCAGCACCTGCAACACACACACCTGTGTCAGAGCCCCGCCCTCAGGTGAGCGCACCGTACTGCGCTCAGCACCTCACCCTGTGCTCTGAGCTGCCAGTGTTGATCTGCAGTGTATTCAGGCTCTGGGGCGTGCACGGGATCTGCGCTTTCACTGCCCCCCCAGCAGACAGTGAGACACAAATTGCCCCTCCCCCACTGCCAGGATCTGCAGCCACAAGAGCGTTAGTGTTGCCACGAGGGGCGTGTCACGTGCAGCGAGGCGGAGGCTCACCGTGTCCTGGTGGAAGGCGGCCTGGCGCTGGCAGCCGCTCAGGGGAAGACGGAGGTGGGGGACAGCGAACGGAGGTGCCACAGGGACAGAGCCGGGCCCCCCCCACACACCTGCAGGAGAGCAGATGTGTTGGTGGCATAGACACGTCCATGCCAGCTTACTCAGACTTTGAATGACTCAGCAGATTGGAGTTTCTGTCCCTGAACGGATGTTTAGTTTTTTCTAACGGATGAAACTCAAGTCTCCTGAATTTCTCTGAAGTTTGAGGTTCTGAAGCCACCCGGACTCTGAAAATCTGCTGGTTTCATTAAACCTAGTAAAGATACCATTCAGATCTGTGTCCACATGGTCAGTACTTTCAGTTTTCTCTTGATCTGCTTTCCATCATTGTTTGTAAAACGTTTTATTGTGGATTTGAGTGTTGTTGATCCTTCTCTACCGTTCCCTTTCCGAGACGCCCCGCTCCCTTTCCGAGACGCCCCGCTCCCTTTCCGAGACGCCCGTTCCCTTGTAGACTGCTGCAGACTGCGGTCTACAGCAGCAGTCTGACCCTGAGTCTTCCCTCCTGGATTCGGTGCTCTGGTTCTTTAGGACCTTCTGAGGACGACGCCTCTGCTGTTTCCTGTCTGGTAATCGTGCTGCTGCATCCGAACACGTCAGTTCTTCTTACCATCCAGTCTGAGTCAGTAGTCAGGCAGCTGATCCATTTTCCGTGCTGAGGCCGTGCACATGCCTAAAACACGTGCACAATGATCAGAAACCGTCCAACCTGACAGATCTGAGTGACCCCTTTGACCTCACGTTCTTACCTCGTACTTGTGGACGTCCAGGCAGTGAACACAGCGCCCGGTTCTGCTGTCTGCAGACCATCATCTTCATCATCACCATCATCGTTAACACAGGGTGAAGTTTAAATATGGCAGCATTCACTTACCCCACATCCTCACTGCTCCATCCTCACCACCTGAGAGAAGCTCCGCCTCCCGCTCTCTCATGCATAAGCAGTGCACGTAATCTGTGTGTCCGTGAAGCACCGCCTACAGACAGAAACCGTCAGTGAAGAATGTGTAGCTCTGCCACAAACGCGCTGCACTTGATCGCACCTTAAAGATGCCATGTTCCAGATCCAAGACATGAATGTTGTTGTCTCCACCCCCCACTGCCAGACTGTTGTCCTGATGACACACACAAATAAATATACACACAAAAACAAACACACTGAAACCCACACTGAGCTTTAAAACGCACATTAAGAGGATCTAATGCAGTGAGATTCAACGTGAACAGTTTTAAACAACACTTTTCAGGGGTGTCCAAAGCCAGGCCTGGAGGGCCGGCCTTCCTCTGCTTTTCCAGAAATCCTGCCGTATCTGCTGCTGGTCACCTGGTCAGGTGTGTTTAGCCAATAAGGAGCTTCAATGGCAGGTTGGTTGGAAAACACGCAGGACACCGGCCCTCCAGGCCTGGCTTTGGACACCCCTGCTTCATAACACTGGCTGCAGCTAGAATATTTTGCTATTTGATTATCCTGCCACACGTTGCTTAACAGGTTGGTCGCTGACAAATGTAACTACAGGTAAAACCATGGAAATCCCTACAGGTTTATGATAGAAACCCATTGTCATTTCACACCTGCAACATTGTAAGTAAATATCACTTGTTTTAAACTTTTTAAAAGTGGATAATTGATTTACACGGTGCTAAATGGACATGCCACACCTCCCATGTCTGACCAGAGCCTCCTTTAGAGGGACTGGGAGGTTTCACGCAGGAAGACTGCATTTGGACCAAACGCTCCGTCTGTAAAGCCCAGGAAAACCTGGAAGTCTTCTGCTCCGGTTGACAATGACCAACCTTACAAACGTTCAAAATTCACCTTAAGATTTTGTTGAAAACTAAGCAGTCGTAATCAGCGACTCTTACTGTTACAGTGTGATATGTTTGTGTTAATTTGAACCCTTTGTTTATCCACGGTTCTGTGATTCGATTGTGGTTTTATTTGCTGATCTAAATTATTGTACTGTTGAGTGAAGCGCTTTCACAGGATGTGTGTGTGTGTGTGTGTGTGTGTGCGTGTGCGTGTGTGCGTGTGCGTCTCACCCGTGGGTTACACACCATGGCGTTGATCTCTGGGATCTCCAGACTGGAGCTGCAGAAACAACAACATGGTTTGTTGTGTAGATGTGTGTGTCTTTGTGTGCGTGTTCTCACCTGTAAGTGGGTCTCTTGTTCCACAGGGGTTTTACAGTCTGAGGACAAAGGTCAGAAGGTCAGTTTGGAGGTCCAGCAGGACAGGAGTTCTGCTTCAGAGGACCCTCACCTTCTTGATGAGCTCGGTCCAGCTCCAGGCGCTGATCTCACCGTTTCCGGCGCTCAGCAGGACGCCATCCGTGGACAAAAGGCTGAAGACTGGACCCTCGTGAGCTGCAGGAAAACCCAATGTTCACCAGAGGAACCTCGTACTGGACCGGCTCGCGCCAGCCGGACTCACCTGTGAATGTCAGGACGGGTTTGAGGCTGGCGGCACCGGCGTCTGGGCTCAGAGCTGCAGACACACTGGAACACAGAGACACAGCTGAGAGCGCCGCCACGCGCCGGCTCCGGCAGGTGCGCTCGTTTTCCTCACCTGAACAGACCGATCTCCCCATAGTTGTTCCCGGCCGCCAGGAAGCGTCCGCAGGGAGAGAAGCTCTGGGAGAACACGGACATGTGGAGCAGCTGCGGGCAGAACCAGAGTCCACATTTCAACAGAACCCTATCAGCTGCTCAGCCAGAACTTTGGTTCTTCCTTCATCGGCACTTTGATCTTCTCTTTCAGGACGAACTCTGTTCCACCGACAGACAATCGAGGGAACAGTTTCGACTAAATGTCCTCCATTTTTACTTCTTCAGGATGAATGATTGGATCCGGAACCGTCTCCTCCTCCGTGGACGGACTTTAGGCTCGGAGGTGCCGCTTGGTTCGGTACAGTAGAACCATAACTCTGGCGCGCAAAGCAAACCGCTGCCTTTTCCGGTGTAATTCCTGGAAGTGGAAACGAAACCAGACTCACCTCGACCGGTCCCATCCTGCCGCCGACCCGGAACCAGCAGAACCGATCAACACAGAACTTCCAGAACAAAGACCCGCGCTGCGTACAAAGCGTAGTAACTGTCTGGCACGCGCATATGACGTCCCAGTAGCGCACGGCATGCTGGGATGTGTAGTTCTTATTATTTGGACCCTTTTCTCACAGATGGTTTAAAACCGGAGGTTGAAACATGAAATCGGTGGGAAATTCAGCAAACGTAGAGTGAAAGCGTTCAGGAGAACTCTTCTAGAACCCAGACTGGAGGTGAGCCTAAATATCCAGCAGCTACAGAACCAGAGACTGCAGAACCACTCGTTCCAAACAGGAAGTGCCTGCTGGTTCCAAGAAGCCAAACCCCATAGACGTATAAAGCGACATAAACAGCTGTTGCTCATTCTATTGGTCACAATAATCCTTCCTGATCTGATACTTTTTTTGATCTGAATTCTTCTTGATAATCCTAATTTTTTCACTATATGTTTTCTTCATCACAAGTTATAAACTGACCAATCAGAAGCCTCAGTAAAACCATGTGGTACTGGCACCACCTCAGCGATTGATTGACAGCTTCTTCCGAGCCCGCTTTCAGCGGAAGGGGTGTGGACTTCCTACAAGTTCACTCCTGATTGGTGGCTGTAGTTCCCCAAAAAACGTGACTCAGGCCAATCAGACCAATCACTGTCGATTGGTTTCCAAATGGCGGCGCACCAATCAGGAAGCAATGGAGATGGACTTGGTGTCATTTAAAGAGCCATATGGGTAAGGCTTGTTCTAAGGATGACGTCACACCTCACTTCATCTGTTGTTTTTATGGTCTATGTATAGCACGTTCTACACAGTCATGCGACTGCCTATGTCCCAATGGTTAGATTCCATTGCATGGCTGGGTCACCAAACATTACTGGTCTCTTGTGGTTCTTCGTGCTGGTTCTTCACCATATGTGACACTCTGAGAGCCACGCTAGGTTTTAATAAAGGGGTCTCCAGTGTGAAAGGTTTAACCCTTTAAAGCCCAATGTATCATATTTGATACATGAGTCTGTCAACCCTTCACAAGAACATTTTTTGGGGTCTTAGAATATTTTTGTTATCTCAGGAAAAAGATATATCAAATATGATTCAAAGTGAAATTTATACATGAAATTTTGTTTTTGTTCAGAAGGACCTATAAAGGCTTCAAAGTCAAAGGCTCAGGCATTACAGGGTTAAAGATAGAAAAAAAAAAGTAATTGCCAGTGATTTAGTCTTTTTCAACCAAAAACTACAGTATTCTTTGACTGAAATGCAGGGGAGGGGGATGAATTTCTAATCACTGTAACATACATAAAATGGACAAACTTCTGCTTTGAGCCCATTTTCCTCCTCTTCCTTATGTGTTTTTGACATTGAAACGGTCTCTGAGGACTTGTTCTGCTGCTTTTTCATACTTAAAGTTTTAAAAAAGCACTAACCGGCAGCCAGTTAGGTCGCCTATGTCCTGGACCGGCCCTGCAAGGGCTCATCAGTTCCCTCTGCTGTGGGGAATGTTGACCTGCAACCGAGCAAGACTGACGAGCTGTTTGCACTAAAGAACCAAGGGTTCTACCTAGAGAACAAACAGTGTTTGGGAGGATGTTAAAATGCTTGCTCCTAGCATATGGTATCTGCCAAGGGACCGCCATCTGTGTTTGCACGCCACAGCATGCAGAAGCAGCCGCTGAAGATTCCCTCCATCACAACAAGGCTGCAGACACGCTGTTACGGCCCCAACAGACAAACCTGCCTCAAGTCTTGGGGACATAACCAAGGGCCATAACACTGGACACCATAACAAAGAAAACTGCACACCACGAAAATGAGCTACAGATTTATGGGAAAACAGAGAGAAAGTCTGTGTGCTGTAAAGCAAAAGAAAAGTTATTTCTGTTTAGAGAATTCAAAACTCAGTTTCAACTTCAAAGTTCAAAGTTACATTTGTGTTTATGGCAAAACAATAATAATCCAAAAGAGACAGTAGGAACGTGCAGAGACTTTTGGAGGAGCAGGTGATGAACTTTTAGCCATGTGAACAATGACGAAAACTTGACCACGGCAAATATTAGGATAACAGACCATATTTGTCAGGAGTCAGCGCTCTGTCTCTCTCTCTGGTCACAGGTGGAAGCTGTCTCCAGAATACTGGCAGCACTCAATCTCCCAGCAGCCCCGGCACACACTCCCAGATGCTACTCAGCTGTCATTCATCATCTAATCAGCCACAGGACTTTTAAGCACTGCTCAGAGCAACGCTCAATGTGAAGTATTGTTTGTGTCTTCCTGTTGACCTGAGCGTTGGCCTGAGCGTTGGCCTGAGCGTTGGCCTGAGCGTTGGCCTGAGCGTTGGCCTGAGCGTTGGCCTGAGCGTTGGCCTGAGCGTTGGCCTGAGCGTTGGCCTGAGCGTTGGCCTGAGCGTTGGCCTGAGCGTTGGCCTGAGCGTTGGCCTGAGCGTTGGCCTGAGCGTTGGCCTGAGCGTTGGCCTGAGCGTTGGCCTGAGCGTTGGCCTGAGCGTTGGCCTGAGCGTTGGCCTGAGCGTTGGCCTGAGCGTTGGCTTCTGACTGATTAGCTTTGTGGACTTTTAGTTGAAATTTGCTCCTGTCTGTATAAGAAACCTGCTGCAAGTGGAACCAGCTGTCTACCCGTTTGTGACAGAATTTGTGGTGTTGATAATTGTGTGTGTTTGTAATGTTGATGTGTTTGTAGTGTTAATGATTTTGTGTGTTTGTAGTTATGATACTTTTGTGAGTTTGTAGTTTTGATGGTTTTGTGTGTTTGTGGTGTTGATGATATTGTGTTTTTGATGTTGGTGTGTTTGTTGTATTATTGATATTGTGTGTTTGTGGTATTATTGATATTGTGTGTTTGTGGTGGAGATGATATTGTGTATTTGTGACGTTGATGATATTGTGTTTTCGGTTTTGGTGTGTTTGTGGTATAAATGATATAGTGTGTTTGTGGTATTAATGATATAGTGTGTTTGTGTGTTGTGTTGATGACATTGTGTTTTCGGTGTTGGTGTGTTTGTGGTACAAATGATATTGTGTGTTTGTGGTGTTATTGATATTGTGTGTTTGTGGTATTGATGGCATTGTGTTTTTGGTGTTGGTGTGTTTGTGGTATAAATGATATAGTGTGTTTGTGGTGTTGATGATATTGTGTTTTTGTTGTTGGTGTGGTTGTGGTATTAATGATATGGTGTGTTTGTGGTATTATTGATATTGTGTGTTTGTGGTTTTGATGACATTGTGTTTTTGGTGTTGGTGTGTTTGTGGTATAAATGATATTGTTTGTTTGTGGTATTGATGATATCGTGTTTTTGGTGTTGGTGTGTTTCTGGTATAAATGATATTGTGTGTTTGTGGTGTTATTGATATTGTGTGTTTGTGGTATTGATGACATTGTGTTTTTGGTGTTAGTGTGTTTATGGTATTATTGATATTGTGTGTTTGTGGTGGAGATGATATTGTGTATTTGTGGTGTTGATGATTTTGTGTTTTTGGTGTTGGTGTGTTTGTGGTATAAATGATATTGTGTGTTTGTGGTGTTATTGATATTGTGTGTTTGGTATTGATGACATTGTGTTTTTGGTGTTGGTGTGTTTGTGGTATAAATGATATAGTGTGTTTGTGGTGTTGATGACATTGTGTTTTTGGTGTTGGTGTGTTTGTGGTATAAATGATATAGTGTGTTTGTGGTGTTATTGATATTGTGTGTTTGTGGTATTGATGACATTGTGTTTTCGGTGTTGGTGTGTTTGTGGTATAAATTATATTGTTTGTGGTATTGATGATATTGTGTTTTTGGTGTTGGTGTGTTTGTGGTATTAATGATATAGTGTGTTTGTGGTGTTGATGATATTGTGTTTTTGGTGTTGGTGTGTTTGTGGTATAAATGATATAGTGTGTTTGTGGTATTGATGATATTGTGTTTTTGGTGTTGGTGTGTTTCTGGTATAAATGATATTGTGTGTTTGTGGTGTTATTGATGTGTTTGTGGTGTTGATGGTTTTGTGTGTTTGTGGTATAAATTATATTGTGTGTTGATGATATTGTGTGTTTGTGGTATTGATGACATTGTGTTTTTGGTGTTGATGATTTTGTGTTTTTGGTGTTGGTGTGTTTGTGGTATAAATGATATTGTGTGTTTGTGGTGTTATTGATATTGTGTGTTTGTGGTATTGATGACATTGTGTTTTTGGTGTTGGTGTGTTTGTGGTATAAATGATATAGTGTGTTTGTGGTGTTGATGATATTGTGTTTTTGGTGTTTGTGTGTTTGTGGTATAAATTATATTGTGTGTTTGTGGTGTTGTTGATATTGTGTGTTTGTGGTATTGATGACATTGTGTTTTTGGTGTTGTTGTCATTGTGGTATAAATTATATTGTTTGTGGTGTTGATGATATTGTGTTTTTTGTGTTGGTGTGTTTTGTGGTATTCATGATATAGTGTGTTTGTGTTATTATTGATATTGTGTGTTTGTGGTGTTGATGATATTGTGTTTTCGGTGTTGGTGTGTTTGTGGTATAAATGATATTGTTTGTGGTGTTGATGATATTGTGTTTTTGGTGTTGGTGTGTTTGTGGTATAAATGATATTGTGTGTTTGTGGTATTAATGATATTGTGTGTTTGTAGTGTTGATTATTTTGTGTTTTTGGTGTTGGTGTGTTTGTGGTATTATTGATATTGTGTGTTTGTGGTGTTGATGATATTGTGTTTTTGGTGTTGGTGTGTTTGTGGTATAAATGATATAGTGTGTTTGTGGTGTTGATGATATTGTGTTTTTTGTGTTGGTGTGTTTTGTGGTATTCATGATATAGTGTGTTTGTGTTATTATTGATATTGTGTGTTTGTGGTGTTGATGATATTGTGTTTTTGGTGTTGGTGTGTTTGTGGTGTTGATGATATTGTGTTTTCGGTGTTGGTGTGTTTGTGGTATAAATTATATTGTTTGTGGTGTTGATGATATTGTGTTTTCGGTGTTGGTGTGTTTGTGGTATAAATGATATAATGTGTTTGTGGTGTTGATGATATTGTGTGTTTTCGGTGTTGGTGTGTTTGTGGTAAAAAATTATATTGTGTATAAACACATTGTGTTGTTGATGTGTTTGTGGTATTATTGATATTGTGTGTTTGTGGTGTTGATGATATTGTGTTTTTGGTGTTGGTGTGTTTGTGGTATAAATGATATTGTGTGTTTGTGGTGTTGATGATATTGTGTTTTTGGTGTTGGTGTGTTTGTGGTATAAATGATATTGTGTGTTTGTGGTGTTGATGATATTGTGTTTTTGGTGTTGGTGTGTTTGTGGTGTTGATGATATTGTGTTTTCGGTGTTGGTGTGTTTGTGGTATAAATGATATTGTTTGTGGTGTTGATGATATTGTGTTTTTGGTGTTGGTGTGTTTGTGGTATAAATGATATTGTGTGTTTGTGGTATTAATGATATTGTGTGTTTGTAGTGTTGATTATTTTGTGTTTTTGGTGTTGGTGTGTTTGTGGTATTATTGATATTGTGTGTTTGTGGTGTTGATGATATTGTGTTTTTGGTGTTGGTGTGTTTGTGGTATAAATGATATAGTGTGTTTGTGGTGTTGATGATATTGTGTTTTTTGTGTTGGTGTGTTTTGTGGTATTCATGATATAGTGTGTTTGTGTTATTATTGATATTGTGTGTTTGTGGTGTTGATGATATTGTGTTTTTGGTGTTGGTGTGTTTGTGGTGTTGATGATATTGTGTTTTCGGTGTTGGTGTGTTTGTGGTATAAATTATATTGTTTGTGGTGTTGATGATATTGTGTTTTCGGTGTTGGTGTGTTTGTGGTATAAATGATATAATGTGTTTGTGGTGTTGATGATATTGTGTGTTTTCGGTGTTGGTGTGTTTGTGGTAAAAAATTATATTGTGTATAAACACATTGTGTTGTTGATGTGTTTGTGGTATTATTGATATTGTGTGTTTGTGGTGTTGATGATATTGTGTTTTTGGTGTTGGTGTGTTTGTGGTATAAATGATATTGTGTGTTTGTGGTGTTGATGATATTGTGTTTTCGGTGTTGGTGTGTTTGTGGTATAAATGATATAATGTGTTTGTGGTGTTGATGATATTGTGTGTTTTCGGTGTTGGTGTGTTTGTGGTATAAATTATATTGTGTATAAACACATTGTGTTCTTGATGTGTTTGTGTGGTTTTTGTGCGTTTTTTTTTATTGTGTTTAGAGGTTTTTACAGACCCCCCCCCGACCTGCAGCCTGCCCCCTCTCTCTGGTGACTGGACCGGTGTTCCTGCGGTTCGGTTCTGCAGGAGCTTGTTGTTCCGGTGCCGCTGCAGCGGTTGACTGTGCTCCTGCGCCGATGACGCGCGTGCGGCCGCGCGCCGCTCCGTTAGCAGCGGCAGGAAGTGCTGCTGGAGCGACGGCGGGGGGACGGAGCGGAGCGGCAGAGGTCGGTGGATGCGCGGGGGGGAACGGCATGTTTGGACCGTGATTTTGCACCTCGCGCGTGCCCACACCGTGCAGTTGTCGTTCGCGCGGGCGCAGAGGCCGTCCGGGGGTAAGTGTGGTGCAGAAAACGGGAGGTGAACGGGTTTTCACGGAGGGGGGGCCGCGGTGTGCTTGTCGGGATCTTTGTGTAGCTCCGGGCTAACAGCTAAGCTAACCTCCGCCAGCGGAACAACCCCCCCTACACCCCCATCGCCGAGAAAGGGCAGGGAAGCGCGGTACCGCGTGCACGTCTGCTTCTGTTTGTTTTCTACTATTGTCCTCGCGGGGGGGTGGGGGTGCTCAGCGACTAGCGCGCCGCTAACGCGACCGTTAGCTTGGAGCATCAGCCTGAACTCAGCCCCACCCCCCTTAAAATGCGTGAATCGGGACCCCCCACCCGCGTTGCTCCGGTTCCGGGGTCCTCGGTGATCAGCGTGGGGAGGGGCCCGTGTTTGGGGGCAACGGGGCTAACGCGGCTAGCTCCGGGAAAAGCTGCAGAGCCATTTTCCTCCTGGGGAGTCTCGGCGGGGCGGGCTGACGGTGCCGGTCTGCTCGGGGGTGGGGGAGGGGGTGACATGTCTGCCTGAGGACCCCCACCCCACCCCCCGCGTTGGAGGGGCTCAGAGACCCGCTTTTGTCCCGGTGGGCAAGGTCAGCCCCCCCCCCCCCCCCCCCCCCCCCCCCCCCCCCCCCCGGAGGAGGAGCTGCTGGGGCTCCGAACCTTCGGTACCGACCCGCTTATGCAAGTGAAGGAGGACATCCTCTTTTCTGTGGTGGTGAGGGGGCAGAGGATTCCTGGTTCTGATCCAGTAAAGACTCCAACTGGGACAGATCTCTAAAGATGATGATCTGGTCCAGATGTTCTTGGTTCTTGTGCTCAGGAACTGGGTCCTGTGTGGTCTTTCTCCACGGTCCCCCTGTCAGGTCCAGCTCCTCCAAGCTTCTGGTCCAGTTGGACATCAGTTGTTCTGGTTTGCTGTCTGCTACCTCTGCAGAACCTCCTCATTACCAGAACCAGCAGTGTCTGACCTCTTCGGCCGTTTCCAGAGGTCTTCAGGTTCCACACAAGAGCTGATGCTACAGCCGAGCTGGAACGTGGACGTGCATGTGAGCGTGCATTCGGGCGTGCATGTGAGCGTGCATGCGAGCGTGCATGTGAGCGTGCATGCGAGCGTGCATGTGAGCGTGCATTCGGGCGTGCATGTGAGCGTGCATTCGGGCGTGCATGTGAGCGTGCATGTGAGGGTGCATTCGGGCGTGCATGTGAGCGTGCATGTGGGCGTGCATGTGAGCGTGCATTCGGGTGTGCATGTGAGCGTGCATTTGGGCGTGCATGTGAGCGTGCATTCGGGCGTGCGTGTGAGCGTGCATTTGGGCGTGCATGTGAGCGTGCATTCGGGCGTGCATGTGAGCGTGCATTCGGGCGTGCATGTGAGGGTGCATTTGGGCGTGCATGTGAGCGTGCATTCGGGTGTGCATGTGAGCGTGCATTCGGGTGTGCATGTGAGCGTGCATTTGGGCGTGCATGTGAGCGTGCATGTGAGGGTGCATTTGGGCGTGCATGTGAGCGTGCATTCGGGTGTGCGTGTGAGCGTGCATTCGGGCGTGCGTGTGAGCGTGCATTTGGGCGTGCGTGTGAGCGTGCATTTGGGTGTGCGTGTGAGCGTGCATTTGGGCGTGCATGTGAGCGTGCATTCGGGTGTGCATGTGAGCGTGCATTTGGGCGTGCATGTGAGCGTGCATTCGGGTGTGCATGTGAGCGTGCATTTGGGCGTGCATTCGGGCGTGCATGTGAGCGTGCATTTGGGCGTGCATGTGAGCGTGCATTCGGGCGTGTATGTGAGGGTGCATGTGAGCGTGCATGTGAGGGTGCATTCGGGTGTGCATGTGAGCGTGCATTCGGGTGTGCATGTGAGCGTGCATTTGGGCGTGCATGTGAGCGTGCATTCGGGCGTGCATGTGAGCGTGCATTTGGGCGTGCATGTGAGCGTGCATTCGGGCGTGCATGTGAGCGTGCTCTTCATCCTGGATTGATCTTCATGAACTGAATCCAATCAAAAATCTACAGAGTACAATCTGAAAAAGTGTATTCTTGGCGCTGCAGGGTTATTCTGACCCGGTCCCCCTCATCTGAGTTCTCTGACCCGGTTTCTCACTAACCCCTGTAGTCATGATGCATGTTGGTTTGGATCTGAAGCTGAAACGGTTTCAGGTTTGGTCCCTTATCTTACTGATCTCTGTTCTCGGTGTGAACAGGAGCTGGTTGGTTCCAGACCCAGAAGAACTTTCAGGAGGAAAAACCCAACCCGTAAAGGGCCTCTGATTGTGCCTTTATGGTTAACCTTATAACCTTATGGTGGATCTCTGAACCAAACTAGCCACAGAGGAGAATTTATGAAACTTTGAACACCTTTCTTAGATTGAGGTTCTGATCCAAATAGTTCTGTTTACATTTGGACTCATGGAAACTGTAAATAGAATAGTTGCTGCATCAGACTCACCTTAACCTGCCAGCCGCCTCCCCCATCTGGGCCAACCGGTGTCTGTAACTCCGCCCCCTCCAGCCATGTGGACAGACGACTCACTGACCAATCGTTAGCAGCTTCCTGCTGACGTCTGCTCCTTCTCTGCCGCAGCTGTGGTCTTCGTCATCTTCATCACCTCCATTAGAGCTCCTCACACAAACTTCTGATGCTCTCAGTTTCACGCCGGCGTGCAGACATGATGGAGATGTTTGTCAGAATCTCCAGAACCGGTTTGAGAGCCAGATGATCCAGGAGGCGGAACATCGGTGTTCCTAAACTAATAGTCATTTTTTAAAGATCAAACGGTTCATTTTCTGAAGTGGTGTGTTCTAAAAGTTCCCGATAAAAACAAAGATCCTCGCTCCTAAATATTTTTAAAAGTTTTGTATTTCAGCATTTTGTATTTCAAAGTAACTAGTGACTGTTTCAAGAAAATATGCCAACATGTAATTCCAGCCTGTCCGGTTACACATCTGCTGTGCTGGTTTGTGTTGTGTTCTTTTCATGAAAAGACTAAGTATCATTACAAAAAAGAAGAAAGACACAAAGTCGATAAATACAGTTTTAAATTCAAGACCATTTCAAATGACTGAATGTTGATCACATGAATACAGAGACATCATTCTACCGTAAACAACCAAAGACAACAAGCTGCTTTGTAAAAAGCTTTGGTTTGGAAATTCTTAAGATTTGATCGATACTGCTTATCGATCCAGTGTCTGGTCGGTATTCTGAAGACTATGTTCACGAAAACCTTTTACCGTATGTCTTCTAATAGTAGCCTCTGGATTTGTTAGAGGCCGGCATCTGAAGCAACAAACACCTGCTAGTATTGGCGTTTATTGGCGACCAGCCGCTACTGGAAACAAAATGTAAAATATATATATTAAAATGTCAGTTGCAACAGTAAAATAAAATGATCAATAAATTCTAACATGTATTTGTATTAACTAAATACATTTTACGGTAACAACAAAAACGAAGAAAGCTTCACTTTATAACCAAAATGCAGAGCAGATCAAAAATCCTGCTCACTTCAAAGAACAATGACTGGAATGAAAAATGTACAATCATCATCACAGACAGTTTTTCTGCAAAAAATCGTCCTTTTCTGGTCGCAGTCGGGGGGTTGCTGCTGTGCCTTTAAAAAGGTTGAGAAATAGAAACGTCTATTAGATTTTCTTTACATAATATTTGAATTGTTTTAACTTGTATATTATATTGAGGCTCAAAAGGAACGTTCAGCCCGTTGACATTTTATGGTTATTATTTGACAGCCGTAATCATTTCCCTCCTTTTTATTTAGCTTATCTTTGATTAACACTTTATTCACATGCTCCACGTGTTTAGCGCTAGCATACACACCTGTTGAAACAAAAGCGGCGTTAGACGCCTGATTCTGCATTCACACCGGTTGCATGTGGCACATTCAAGAACACACTATATGCCGTTCCTAACGCTCATCCAGCCAGTGGTGTTTACACCATACCAGCACCGGACAAGCAGAGAGAGGGATTCTTCTTCTTTAGTGTTTTTACTGTTTGTTAGCGCACGGTCGCCACCTACAGCACAATGAAGCTTGATGTGTAAAGTGACAGCGGTGCAAATCCAGCATATGTTGCTCCGTGCCTTTTGTTTCCACAGCTCTGTTTCTATAGATGTCCGTCTTGGTGTTATGTTAATCCAACTGGCAAGATAAAGGAAAATATGAATTTTCCTTTGTGATCATGTTTACAACAGTTGGTACTTCTGTGTTTTGAAAAGAACACTACCTGCATGTCACTACCAAACCTGAGTCCCAGATTGGTCACAGTGTCACTTTGCCGCGATTAAGCATGAAAATGTTCAACCGGGTTGAACTGTGTGATCAATGAACACAATTTATACGTGGAGCCCACGACCAGACCTAAAACCAGTGGAGAAAAATACCAAACTGAGAAGTTTGTAGAAGAACATACAAAAATGAAGGAAATGCAACAAAATCACTGATGACAGTAAAAACAAAGATTACTCCTGTTTTTGGCTTCCTTTAATCAAATCATTGATCTGTTGCATCTGCATCGGTGGAAGGAAAACGACAACGTTAGATTTTGGTGGGTGCTTTTGTGTTGGGAAAACTCTGCTCAGCAGTAAACCTTCTGTTGTCTCCTTAAATGGAGCCACAGTTGGAGGAAAGACGCGTTTGAGTGACAAGCAGCAGAGCCGAGGATGTTGGTTCCACTCATTTCAAATCCGGTAAACAGCTGATTCTGCTTCTAACCGTTGGAGTTTAAAGAAAGGAATTGTTTCTTCATCAAACCAACCAGAACCACAGTATTGTAGAAGATCCAACCACACCTCAACCATTCAGTAGTGTACAAGTCATAGCTTCTGGGAGGTGTTTCCAACCTCTGCACTTTCTAATGCTAGAGGGATTCTATCCCGCTGTGTGTGAAGGAGACGTCATTACACCGCTTCTGCAATAGTCTGATCAGCCATTTCTGGCTCTGTTGATCCAGCTGCATAATCTGGACTCGGTTCTGAATCAGCTCAGTGGCCTAGTTACGGACTGTCATGGGTTCAAATTGACAGTCTGGTCCAATCAAAGACCGGCTATATTGGGCCCGATGCAAGTAGATCCCATGCACCACTATGACCACTGCCCACTCCTCCTCTGGGGGATTAGGGCAAATGCTAGAAGAGAAAAATATTTCACACTCAGGTGTGATACCGCTGATGTTCCTCAGCAGGTTCTGGTTCCAGTGATGCAGACTCCAGTACAGAGGGGCTGATGGGGAGTGTCAGTCACGGTGGGCCTTTGGCAGGCTTATGCATATTCATTGATTGGCTGCTGTCTGTTTTGATTGTCTGATCAGCCATTGGTCGTATCGTCTTGCAAATGCTCTTTCCTATGGAAACTTTACTTGTTGGTTTGATGTGAGTGAAACCTGGTCGTGATGTTGATGTGTCCCTCAAACCCATCATGACTGCATATTCAGAATTTGGTGCAACACTTAAGGTCCAAACTCACTTCTTCTTGTGTCCTTTGGGTCAGCCACAGCCGGCTTTGTTTTTACCACAGCGGCATACATGGTGATGTGGGTTTGGTGTAGCAGTTTGGGTTTTCCACAGCAAATGCTGTGTCTGGTGTGGCTTAGCCTTTGCAAGTCCTTCCTAACCCATCTTTAACACCAGAGTTTCTGTGAGATTCTTTGAGATACTGCTACTGTTCAGCCGTCTACACAATGAATGTAATTCCAACAGATTGTACAGTGAAGAAAAGCATCTTATTTGCGTAAATGATCAAAACTTGTCAATTTGAAGAGCGTTTGTTATTGCTGGCAACATCTCTGGTATTAAAAGGTTAAAAGAGTCTTGAAAATGACTCTGGTTCCAGAAAATTCTGCCAGGACCTTTTTTTTAGTGTATGGATTCAGTGAAGTTATATGCCATTAAAGTGGTCACATGACCTCAGGGCAGTGGTGTAAAGTACTTGAGTAAACGGACTTCGTTACTTTACATTTACTCGAGTAAATGTAATGAATAATGGTAAGTGTTCATTCAAATGTAGTTGAGTAAAGAGTACAAATATTCAATCAAAAGTGTAGTCGAGTAAGAGGAGGAGAGAGTACAAGTACAAAGTACCCAAGAAAAAAAAAAAAACTTAAGTAACAAAGTCCATTCACTCAAGTCCTTTACACCACTGCCTCAGGGTTTTTCTGTTTCTGCTGTCACACGTTTGCCTCAGTGTTCCTCATGTGTTTTTCTTGTTTTGTTTTTTTCTCTGCAGTGTCACCTCAGCTTCCGGTGTGACACCCCATTCCTATCCTTTTGCAGGCCCGCCATCTTCGAAGGCGGGCCCTGATTGGCTGGAACTAATGGGAGAAAATGGCGAGCACCCTGAGCTGAAAGCTGCCCTTTTTTTCTGCGTTCCCCTGGATGTTTATTTCTGCGTTGTGAACGTGCCCCCCCCCTCTGCATTGCTGTAGAGTACTATGGCAATGCATGATATGAGTCGTGCCAAGGGTTTCCCCTGTAAAGAATGTGATATGGTCTGTCCGAGCACTCCAAGCCTTCTTGAGCATATGAAAGCACATTATCAGCTGGAAGACAGCGCCCGTTTTGAGTGTGAACAGTGTGGTCGCATTTACAAGCACGCTGCCAGCCTAGCCAATCACAAGAAGTCTCACGAAGTGGGTTCATTTCAGTGCCCAGTTTGTACGCGTACGCTGCCCAACGCTGTTGCTCTGAAGAATCATTTACGGATCCATACATTGTCTCCTAGCAGTGCACACCCTGAGGAGGAGACTGAGGAGGGTCCTGAGGAAGCGGGCCACGACGACAGGGACTACGGTCTCGCCCAGGACCTGTCGGGTGGGTTTGGGCGCTCTGGTTTGAACAATAGTGGTATGGGACACAGTGTCCTGCCGGGCCACGAAACTGAGGACAAGAAAAGCTCCCCTGAATCGGACGACGCCTGGGACAGGCCATTCAAGTGCGACCAGTGCGACAGAACCTACAGGCACCACGGGAGCTTGGTGAACCACAAAAAGTGCCACCAACAAGGGAATTTCAAGTGCTCTGTGTGTTTCAAACAGTTCACCAACCTGGCTGCCCTGAACAGCCACGAGAGAACTCACTCCAAGTTCAAAACACCGGGGGCTACAATGGTGAGCAGCAGTAGCAGTAGCAGCAGTCTCCACGATTCGGACCGCGGGGCTGGCTCGCAGTCGTCTCAAAGCGACGACACAGGTTCCAGCTTCTGCCACCTGTGCCAGATCTCGCTGCCCAACAAGGCCGACTTCCAGGAGCACATACTGCTGCACAACACAGCTTCCCCCTCCCTTAGCCTGCCACGCAGCTTCCCTGGAATCATGGCACACAACCTGAGCACGGTTCGATCCCCAGCATACACCCCTGCACTGGGGGACCCCCTACCTCTGCCTCCACTTCCCACTGACAAAAGAGGCCCCTATGACCCCATAATGGGCCCCCCAGTCAACAACCCCATCTTTACTTGTGCGTATTGTGGTGCTGGACATCCGGACTTGGAGTCTTTGAAAGTTCACTACCTTACTCATGACCCCCATCCGCCGTCCCACAGTCAGGAGAGCTCCATGTTAAACTCTGACACCCTCAGCTCTGGGTCTCAGGGTTCGGTAGCTTCTCCCTCGGGGGGCCGTGTGCCACAAGCCAACTCTTCGGATGATGAAGAACGCCGCTTTAAGTGTGGTGAATGCGGCAAGAGCTACCGGCATGCTGGAAGTTTGGTCAATCACAAACGCTGCCACCAAACTGGCCACTATCAGTGCACCATCTGCTGCAAGCAATACCCCCACTTGGCAGCACTGCACAGCCACCTGCGCAGTCACAAGGGGCGTCCTTCCAACCAGCCAATCAGCAATGACAGCAACGACTGGCTCTCTCCAGAGCCACTTACGCTCGACTCCCAGCAGAGCTATGTCCAGGAGGGCAGCGGTGCCACTACACCAATTTCACTGCCAGGAAACCTTAGTGATGCTGGCCACTTTGTGCCAGACGGCGGCCACAGTAGCGGCCTGGACTCCTTGGAATTCCACGACCGCTTTGATGGCAGTTCGCTCTCCCAGAGCAGCTCTGCTCACCGGCAGGCCGATAGACACATGTGTGCCGACTGTGGTGAGATATATGGAGATGTTTCTGGCATCAAGTCTCACATGTGTCCTCGCCGTGGTCAGCAGGCACCCCCACAGCAGCAGCAGGGAAACATGTCCAATGGCTTCATGGGAAACATGAGCTACCATGGCTCTGGAGGAACTTCATTGCCATCTGGGAGCTCCAGCAGCATGAAGGATGGCAGCCAGAGAGTGTTCTCCCAGAGCTCCGGCAAAGCCATGGCCAGCAGCACAAAGGAGGACGACGATGATGGTGAGGTGTACCAGTGCTCTGTTTGTGGCAATCACTATGCCAGCCTCAGAGCACTAAGGAGCCACCTGCGCAGTCACGCTAACAACCCTACTGGACCTGGACCGTCCAGTCTGGAGCAGGGCTGGAGGATGATCTGCTCCACCTGTGGCCAGAGCTTCTCCCGGAAGCAGGACCTCCTGAATCATCAATTGATCCATGGCCCCCAAAGGCCTGACAGCCAGCAGGGTATCGCTGGCAGTTCTACCAATGGGGACAACAAAATAGACAGCCGTAGCCACATCTGTGTGGACTGTGGTCTGTTCTTTGCTGACCGCCATCACCTGGTTACTCACCTGTGCCCAGGAAAGAACCAGGCGATGAACAAAGTGGGTCTAAATGGAGCCAAAGGGATGTCTGCAGATGGTGTTGGGGGAGCTAACCGTGATGTGGTGGCTGACGGGCACAGGCCCATGGTCGACCAAAGTGACAAACCCCACAAGTGTGACCAGTGTGGACGAGGATACAGACACCCCTGCTCCCTGCTCAACCACAAGAAGTCCCACAAGACGGGGGTCTTCCGCTGCCTGGTCTGCCAGAAACGCTACTACAACCTGCTTGCTCTGAAGAACCACCAGAGGACCCACTTTGACCTGAAGAGGTATGAGCACACAGTCATTCACTCACACAGAGATGCAGTGTAAAAGGCTGTTGGTGCATGTGTCTCGGCACAGTTTGTATCTCCTTTTGTGTGTTCACACTGATCCTGTGGTTGGGGTTCAATTCCTTTGGAGATGCTGCTTTCAGACACTATGGCTTATTATAGCATCCTGGGTTGTATTGTTGTATGTCATACTGCGGAATATTATTGTGTACTGAGGCATATTGTGTCATATTATAGCATATTGTAGGTATAGTATGGCATACTGTTGCGTACTGAGACGTACCAAAGCATACTGTGGTGTGCTGAGCTGTACTGAGGTTTACCATGACATACTGTGGTGTACTGCAGTGAACTGTGGCATAGTGAGGGGTACTGTAGTGTACTGAGGGGTACCGTAGTGTGCTGAGGGGTACGGTAGTGTGCTGAGGGGTACGGTAGTGTGCTGAGGGGTACCGTAGTGTTCTGAGGTGTACCGTAGTGTGCTGAGGGGTACCGTAGTGTGCTGAGGGGTACCGTAGTGTTCTGAGGTGTACCGTAGTGTGCTGAGGGGTACCGTAGTGTACTGAGGTGTACCGTAGTGTGCTGAGGGGTACCGTAGTGTTCTGAGGTGTACCGTAGTGTGCTGAGGGGTACCGTAGTGTGCTGAGGGGTACCGTAGTGTGCTGAGGGGTACCGTAGTGTACTGAGGTGTACCGTAGTGTGCTGAGGGGTACCGTAGTGTGCTGAGGGGTACCGTAGTGTGCTGAGGGGTACCGTAGTGTGCTGAGGGGTACCGTAGTGTGCTGAGGGGTACCGTAGTGTGCTGAGGGGTACCGTAGTGTGCTGAGGGGTACCGTAGTGTGCTGAGGGGTACCGTAGTGTGCTGAGGGGTACCGTAGTGTGCTGAGGGTACCGTAGTGTGCTGAGGGTACCGTAGTGTGCTGAGGGGTACCGTAGTGTGCTGAGGGTACCGTAGTGTGCTGAGGGGTACCGTAGTGTGCTGAGGTGTACCGTAGTGTGCTGAGGGGTACCGTAGTGTGCTGAGGGGTACCGTAGTGTGCTGAGGGGTACCGTAGTGTGCTGAGGGGTACCGTAGTGTGCTGAGGGGTACCGTAGTGTGCTGAGGTGTACCGTAGTGTGCTGAGGGGTACCGTAGTGTGCTGAGGGGTACCGTAGTGTGCTGAGGGGTACCGTAGTGTGCTGAGGGATACCGTGGATTACTGTGGACTACAGCGGCTTAAGGCTGGGTGATTTATCAAAATCCGTTGTTCGGAGTAAAGGCAGCCCGTCTGTCTCTGCAGGGAGCAGACGTGAAAACGGCTTACACTTCTCTGTGTAGTGTTTAGCTTAGGCTGATGGAGCAGCAGGACGTGGAGGTTTTTAACAGGATTTGAACAGAAATGGAGGATAAACTGGTTGGACCCACAGCAGCAACAGAGTTTAATAAAAAGTATTGATTTAGAGACAGAGGGGTTGTTGCACACTGATGCTATCATGCTACGACCAATGCTATGCTAATGAACTGTGCTGTTTGTCACCAGTTTGTGAGTAATTTAATGACAGAATATTTTCACGGAGCGGATATATAACATTACAGAGGCAGTGTTGAGCTGAAAAAGCCCCCCCCCCATGAAAGCGCTGCATCTTTACTGTTCATGACACAATGACACCAATCCAAAACATTCTGATGTTTTTAGGTTGTTTTTTGTTCTGATTTCATATTAAAATGAACCAACTGGAGGCAGAACAGAGAAAAGAGCTTTTTTCTGTCAGTCTGCTCCCTTGTAGTAAATGTGTCTTTGCTTTCTCAGCATGTTTGAATTGAGTTTACAGTTAGATGACATTACAGGTGTGTTCGTAGTATTTATATAGTACTTTTATGTTATTTCATTTTCTTAAAAAAATATGGATTCTCTATACATGTAAAGGGTTCAGACTAAAGGTGACTGACAGCTCTACTCATAGGGGCACAGGGACACTTGTTATCTGTGCTGAAGAGAAGAAACAACACATTTGTGATAGAAAATAAAACACTTCATAACTGTGTGAAAATGTCAAAAGCAGAGAGCAAAGACTGATTAGAAATCTGAGTCACTTAAAACAGTTATCTTGTGTTTTTATTATGCTGTGACATCCTCTCTTCATTCAACATAGTATCATTTTTTAAAATAACACCTATAGTTTTTCTTTGTAAAATAATGTAATCATTTCTCTGGGAAAAAACATGCCTGGCCGGTAGATAATTTTCATCTACTGCTTAACTTGGCTGGTGAGTCAAAAGGAAATGTTGACCAGTGATGTTGTGACTTCAAACTTGAAGCATCAAACCACACGCAGCAAAACCTGCTTGAAGGTCGTAACTGTCGAGACAACAAATTTGTTTCAACAGTTGAAACAGGTAGAGTACCTGTTAAGAGCGAGAAGTGTTTCTCTTTAGGAGATGCTTAAGCTAGCTGTTGCTCACAAAACATCTGCTGCATTGATTTACAAACATGTTTACAGCTTGCATTTAGATGAACTTTGTGTTTGAGCAGATTTTCAAAAGAGATATTAAAATAAAATAGTTTTTTTTAAATATATTCTGTCATTTGTAATTAAAAAAAAAATAAAGTAAAGGGAGGGAGAAAATAATTCATTAAAATAGAAAATCAAATTTTGCATAAAAAAGGGGAGATTTTAATTTTTGGCCATATCGGCCAATTCCACAATGGCGTACTGTGGCTTAGGTTTGACTACCATGGCGTACTGAGGGGTACTGTGGCATACTGTGGACTACTGTGGCATACTGTTGACCACTGTGGTGCACTGAGGCGTTCTGCGGTGTACTAATGCGTACTGTGGCATAATATGTCGTACTGAGGTGTACTTTGGCATATTGAGGCATACTGTGACAAACTGAGGTGTACTGTGTCATACTACGACGTATTGAAGAGTACAATGGCATACTGTGAAGTACATTCCTGAACATGGAATCTTTTCAGTTCCAGTTGTGTTTTTTTGGTGAATGCGGTTCTGAAAGAAAACATTCTGGATGTAATTAGGTCTTTATTGGTGTCTGTGTGCGTTCCTGCTACAGGCACAAGTGTGAGGAGTGTGGAAAAGCCTTCAAGATCCAGAAGCAGCTCATCAACCACCTCCGCCTCCACGAGGAGCATCGGGCCAAAGGTCTTGTTCGGACCGGCCCCAATGGTTCCCGCTTCCAGCAGCCGGGCCCGTCTCAGATGCAACCATTGAGAGGAGAACCTTCAAAGAGTCAGGTGATGGGGGTCAAGTATCCAAACCAGGGCTTCAAGAAACCGTATTCATCAGCTGGCACCTCCAGGCCACAAAAGTTTGACCCTGCTGAAAGTGGCCGGCGACCTTTTGCCTGTGAGGAGTGCGGGAAGACCTACCGGCACGCTGGCAGTCTGGCCAACCACAAAAACCTCCACAAAATTGGCGAGTACCACTGCAATGTCTGCAATTCCACGTATCCCAACAGGCTAGCTATGAAGAATCACTTGCGCCTCCACTTTGCCCAGAAGAAGCACAACTGCCAGGAGTGCGGCAAAGGCTTCCGCACGCAGCGGCAGCTGGCCACCCACACCACAGCGGGCCTGTGCAAGGGTCCGCAGGGCCCCGGGGCTCAGATGGATTTTGAGTGTGACGGCTGCTGTGAAGGCTTTGCCACTGCCGATGAGCTGTCAGCGCATGACTGCCCCGCCCAGCACCTGCCCTCCTCGTCCTCCACCAACAGCTCTTCCACGGTAAACGTGGACCGTAATTCAGTGGACATGGACTCAGACGAGAGACCGTACGCCTGTGACCTGTGTAGCTGCACGTACAAACACGCCAGTTCCCTGCTCAACCACAAGCACACACACAAGACCGGCAACTTCCGCTGCAACTTCTGTGACAAGCCCTACACCAACTACATGGCACTGCGCAACCACATGCGCATCCACACACAGCGCAAAAAACACATCTGTCACACCTGCGGGAAGGCCTTTCGCCTGGCGAGATTTTTGCGCAACCACCAAAAGGTGCACGAAGAAGGAGCCACTCCCTTTGGCTGCCCCTCCTGTGGGAAGAGCTTCCAGGGGAGGTCTGGGTTGGCCCGGCACCGCTGTGGGGACAACCAGGTAGGCATGGAGGTCAGGAGGAAAGCCGCCACGCCCGCAGGAGAGGGAGAAGACTGTCGGTACACGTGAGTTTCCATCAGTTGTTTGTGATTCTTCGAAGTTGAAAAAGCGAGTAGTGGAGATGAATTTAGGTGTCTACATGTCTATTACAGGTATATGATCTCCAATCCGGCTTCCTTGGGACCATACGCGTGCCGGAATTCGGATTTTTCTGAAGTTTGGACAGATTGAATTAGTGGACAGACCAGATAAGTCAACCTCGTTTGCTTTCGGTTAGCATACCACACTCTGTAGTTTGTAGGCCTCCTTCACCCATGTCATGTGCAGATGTTCTCCTGTCATGTGTGCTCTCCTCTGACTCCGATCCTCAGGTGTTTGTCCTCATGTTGATGCTCCTCCTCTTCTCACTGCAGTCTCAGTGTGTGTCCGTCTCCTCTGAGGCGCTGTCATGTTTGTCAGGGAGGCTCAGGGAGTGTTTGGGGCTAGCTGCACTGCACGTCTACAGATCAGAAGCAGCTGGACAGGAGGGGGCGGGACCATTCATTCAGGTTGCCATAGAAGTTCAGGCATGAACAGAGGCGTTGGGTTTGTGCAGTGCAGGAAGCAGCAGATACCTCCCAGAACCCCCACCCCCACCCGCCCCAGTTGTGTCTCCATGGACACCCCCCCACCCCACCCCATCCCATCCCATCTCCCCCAGTGACCTGTGTAGAACCGTGCAGTGGAACACCGCTGTGAGCCGGATTTCAGATCATATACCTGTATGTTAGTGCCAGTAGATCGGCAGAGTGACTTGTCTCTGAGCGGCTGTACTTCAGCCACTCGCCTTCATTATTGACCCCGCCTTCTCTGTTTGACTCTGCACAGATGTGACCAGTGTGGCCGCTCCTACCGCCATGCCAGCTCCCTCCTCAACCACAAGAACACCCACACCGTCGGCGTCTATCACTGCGCCGTGTGCCTAAAGACTTACTCCAACCTGCTCGCCCTCAAGAATCACCGCCGCATCCACTCCGAAACACGCCGCCATCGCTGCCATGACTGTGGGAAGGCCTTTCGAGTGTCCTCACAGCTCTACAATCACCGGCGTGTCCACCAGAAGCAGCGCGAGCTGACCTGCCGGTCCTGCCAGCGAGCCTTCCCCACACAGGCCAGCTTCAGGCTCCACATGGAGATTACGCACGGCCAGCCGCCGCAGCCCAGAGCCCAGCAGCCCCGCCCCGGGGGCTCCCAGGATCTGGGCTGGGGGTCGGGCCTTGACCTTACTCTAATGCAAGAGCAAGGACTGGTCCCCAGATCTCTGGACAAGGGCCATCGCCAGGGGGGTGAGGGAGAAGTTGAGAAGCCTTACGTGTGCGACCAGTGTGGGCGGTCCTACCGGCACGCCAGCTCACTGCTCAACCACAAGAACAGCCACAAGACAGGGACCTACTTCTGCTCCTCCTGCCAGAAGGAGTTCCCCAACCTTATGTCCCTGAAGAACCACCGCCGGATCCACACAGAGCCCAAACGGTACCAGTGCCCCGACTGCGGAAAGTCGTTCCGAGTGTCCACGCAGCTCATCTGCCACCGCAGAATCCACACCAAGGAGAAGCCCTTCAGCTGCCAGCACTGTGATAAGCGCTTCTCCTCCAAGTCCAACCTGCGCCACCACATGAAGGTGCACTGGACGCCACCACCCGCTGTGGCGCCAGCCAACTACCTGGGCATGCCTGGGGGGCCTTTTATATAGGGAAGTGTGTGTGCGTAGGACGGGGTCACATGACTTATGTGCCAAATTGTAGCCTGACCCAAACATATCTGAAAAAGAAAGCAGGGCCACCTCTGGACTGAACTGCACACAAGGACCGGGCAGAACCGGGACTGGTCTTCAGAGACTTTTCAGTGGGAGGTGTCCTTCCCCCTGAGACTCACATGGATGTGGATACAATTTTCTGGTGGCCTTTGTCGTTAAGAGCTGGGTTTTCTCAGACACATGTAGCATGGGCAGAGCCAGGCTTTGGACCTTCATGTTGTCATTTGCAGCTTCAAAGACATTTATGAACTTTGAGCCCCGGAGCTGCTCGGTGTGTGTGTGAGGGAGTGTGAGAGGGTGAGCTTCTGGATCACATGAGGATTTGGATCAGGGGTCGGCCCGGCTGGGTCTGCCAGCTGGGGGAGCAAGATTCGGTTCACTGGTCTCAGTCTGGTTGGACTCTTCTGATACAGGTGGTTGCACCATCGCAGTTGTAGAAACGTTGGGACACTGACTGGAAGTCTATCCCGTGGTACTGTGAATATCACAGGAAGTCTTTGAGAGTCAGTTTCCAAAATGAAAGTCCCTTCAGTTCTGATGTGTTCCACAGGCTGCGACCTCCAGCGGGTCCAGACCTTCAGACCAAGTGGTAAACAGGAATAGCTCACATGGTTGGGGTCTTCTGTCACAACAGTTTCTTCAGTTTCAAGCTTGTGCTTTGCAGTTGTTGGATTCCCTGACCCGACAGAACCCCATCATTTCCTCCATTTGACTGGACCTGCTGCTTCTCCAGCGCCATCTGTGGTTCAAAGTTAACTCCAGAGCAGCTGATCAGGGTTTAGAACCGCTCGGTGTGTGTGACCAGAAGGAGCCGGACTTCAGCAGGACCGGAACCACCAAGCCCTCTCAACAGCCCCTCTTCTTCCATATTTATCTCCTGTCAGCGATGGAGGGCCCCCGTTGGGGCACCCCACCTGTATTTATTGGTGTTCCTTTGCTCTTATTTAAGCCTCCGTGTGTCCGACAGCGTGATCAGGAGCGCTGGTGCTAGAAATGATAACGTGAAAGCCGTGCAGTGACGTCCAGTGCTGTAGGAGTCCGTGTGAACTAGAACACAAAAATATTAACTGTGCATTCGCCGTCTTCTTCCTCTTCCTCCTCCTCAGTTCCTTTGGACACCTCCTGCCTGCATTTCTGTAGTTTAGAGAAGAAGGTTTGGAGCAAATGTACCCTTTTGTTTAAAGCTCTAACGTTCTGATTCATGCATATATATGTAATGCTTACTATACACTTTTATAAACTATGTTTTGATAATTCATTTCTTAACAGAAACTTGTCCATAAACTATAACCCTACTGCTGAGTACTGGAAATAAATAGCTGAGAACACTTTTGACTGCAGCATGCTTGATGGATGTGGAGCGGAGGGCGGAGCTTTGCAAACTCCACCAACTCGATCTAAAACCAACCAGTGACCAAGTGTTGCAGTCCCTCAAAAGGCCACAGGAGGCAGCTCTAGAAAGGGCTCTGACCACATCGCTACAAGTGAATTTACAGCAAAAATGTTTTTACATGGTTTATTTTTGGTGGTTAATTTCCTGTTTACGAAGGAGTGAGTGGAGTCAGGATGAATGGTCAACATGGCTGACCCACTTCTAGCTATTTAGATTGGAATTGGTTTAATTCAAGCAATCTAACAAAAAAATACTAAATTAAAATACTATTATTATATATATTAAAATACTGTTAATCGTGATTTGATTGGAAAACGAAAAAGTAAAAGAAATGCATATGTCTCTATAAACATGTAAATGATACCATTATGTTTGTTGACCTTTCGCCCTATCCTGTCAGGGGTCACCACAGCCACCACTGACCTGTGATTTGGTAGAGAGTTTTACACCAGATGCCCTTCCTGACACAACCCTGTATTTAGCCAGGCTAGGGACCGGCACAGGGAGGTTCAACGACGTGACTACATAGTTAGGCAGCAGCAGGAAAGGTCTTGCCTAAGGCTCACACTCATTGTATGCCCTGGGAATCGAACCCTGATTTCCTGTATGCATTTTTGTACCTATAGATACAGTAAATGATACATAGAATCCATTAAGTATGAAGTTTGTCAAAAGAGTTTAGCTATTTGCCTGAAAAGAGTGGGAGGAACCAAATGTCTATAATCCCGCCCCTTTTATGCCAGACTTTTCTTTTTTACTTCTTCAGAATGCGGTTCATAACTTTTAATCAGTTATTGATACGTCACCATCAGATCCTCCGGGGTTACGTCAGATACCGTACTGAAGCCCCTGAATGGGGGGTAGTGTGCTGGACCCCCACCCTGGTTGGAGAAGGTTTCTCCAATTAGACACAGAACAGGTCCTTTCTTCAAAGTCCAGAGCAGAGTCTCCTGGCTGTATGGCAGAGACCTCATCTACTCTACTCATCAGAGACCTACGCCTCCTCTGGGTTTGTCCTGGCGTGCCGGTGGTGGGGGTAATCTCTGTGTGTTGCAGGGTTTGAAAAGATATTGTGCAGTTCCATGTTTTGGTCCCTGATGTCCAAAAACTCATGAAGGTTCTCATTTCTCATGGTAAACGGTCTTGAAGTTGAGTCATGGAACCTGGAGTCTCGGTTCCATGACTCAACCTCAAAACGATGTCCAAAAGGGTAAAGATTTGTCTTCCAGAGCTAAACTGATTCCTCTGAGCCCCCACACCATGTAAGGTCTGACAGTTCACATGGGACAGATTGGCTCTTTTTGGCGGGTTCAGGTCGTGTTCTTGTCCATACACTATATCTTGTGATGCCACAGCATCTTGCAGGATGCCATCATGCTGTGTTTTCCAGTAAAACATTTTTGTTACATTTTGAACAAAGAGCCTGTCTGCTCAGATAAAAGAAAAACGTTTTTTCTCTTCAGATGTGAAAATTTGGCTGGAACCCGTCTGTCCTTCTGGAGATCGAATGAACTCAGGAATCTGACCCACGGTGCCGGAGCAGCTGCTGACTCATCAGGTTTTCTGCAGATACATGCTTTTAATCTGAAAGTCCAGCAGGAGGAGACGTCAGGATGCTGATGCATGGAGGGAGGTGTGAGGAGACATGGAGCAATAAAGATGAAGGCGGCGGTACACTGAACAATCCTTTTCTTTATTCATTTTTTTGTTTCGTTTCAACATGTCTGTCAGGGTTCGTTTTTTCGGGTTTTATTTTAAATTAAAACTTTGACACACTTATAAAAGACAGCATCTGCATAGAGTTGTCATCTTAAAGATCCATGAGGGGGGAGGAGGAGGAGAGGGGGCAGCATGGGTGAAGGGGGGGATACTGGCACGTCACACAAACTAAACAGAACAGCCAACAGCAGTACAAGAAAGGGGGTGTCTGGGAGGGGGCAGGGTGGAGGAGGGGTGGGGGGACAGATCGCTTTTACATTACACTACGCACACATACACACACACAAAATAAAACGGGACACAAGTTGCATTTCCGGTCAAAGTTGCGCCTGAAGAGCGACTCTGCTGTCATTTTCCTGCAGTCTGATGCAGTTCTTCTTAAGCCCCGCCCCAAACAACCACAGCTTTGTTCCTGGGCTGGGCCCAGGGGTCAGGTAGTGGTTTCTGATGGACCCTGTTGGACCCAGTTGCTCTACAGAGACACCACCCGTCCACTTTAACCTTTGACGTCCTTTAGGATCTTCAGAAAACGCCGAAGGCCAAACACTGGGAGGAAGACTGGCGGAGTGTTGGAGGTACATAAGGAGCTGGGTCTGTCTAAACTGAACCCAAAGGAACCAGGATCAGGTGTTTCTGAGCTCAAGGTGAGATTCTGCTCATGACAACAAGAGGCATTTCTAAGGCCAAAGGAGGCGGAGCAAATGAAGGAGGATTTTCCCGGTTAATTTTTCCTGAAGGGGCCTTGAAACGCTGGTGGACATTAGGCTCCTCCCTCTGGATGTGGGGCATGTCTGCAACACACTGGCAGGCTGAGTCTGTTTCAAGATGGGATCAGACTAATCTCTGGGGAACAGGAGCGAGTGAAGAGTCAGACAGAGAGAATCTGTGACTGCAGACAGTGCCCCAGAGGAATTGGGACGGGCTCGGGAAGTCCTGGACACAGGTTAAGTTTTCTAATATGGAGGGAAGCACTTAAACCAGAGGAGCCAGTGGGCGGAGCCTCTGGAGCTGGGAGTAATGGAGAGAGGTGTGGCTGCTTTTGTGTTTACACCATGAATGGCCGCCGCCATGCCAGAGCCTTTGATTTCAAGCCAGGTCAAGCCATCAAAACGGTCTGCAAGTGAGGATGATGGCGTACGTTGGAATTTGTGCGTCCCGCCCTCCCGCTGTCATCTCTCACCCACACAAGAGGACTGAAATGGGAAGGGGCAGGGCCAAGGTGAGGACAGGTGAGGGGGGCAACAAACGTGCTGGAAAAGGACAGAGATCGAACTGCTCGTCAACTTTGACTGGAATAGATATCTCAGTAGATTTATACATAGACATGCAAGTCATTTTTTCTCTGAACGTATTTACAGTAATTACAGAACACAAAGAATCAAGTTTCAGTTTGACAAAATTGCGAGCATTCAATATTACTACAGTTATTTATGATAACATAACTCCTTTTGTACTTCTTTGAATCATTGCTATTATATGATCAACACCTCCTTGTCAACATTTTTCTCGTCTGATCACTTTGTGTGACACGGTTTGCTCTCCATCCGGGGTTTAGGTCATCAAGTGTTTTATTTCACAGTCAGGGAAATGATCGTATCAAGAATAACAACAAGAAGAAGAAGAATAACGAGGAAAATATTATTAATTTACTATCGCTTCTATTTTTTGCTATGGCGGGGATATGTGGGTGTGGTCTATATGACTCCTCCCTTAACTCCTCCCACCCCGCAAGGGGAAAACACTGTCGAAAGCCAAATACTGTCTTGTTCCTCACAGAGAGCAAAGCAGAGAGCCGTGGGCGGAGCTTAATGCTGCAGCTGCCAATGAGAGCAGATCAAAGCAACATCAAAGAAACACAAACATTTTGGGTTCAGTTCTGGTCCAGAGCAGGACGCGGTGCAGCTTTGGGTTCTGCTTCAGGAAGACAGAAATCATCATAGAGTCGTGCTACTCCGAACTCTGCGTGATTTTCTCTTGCTGCTCGTGTCCTGCTCTGACGGGGGGGGGGGGTTTGTTACAAATGCAGTATATTGCTCTAACATTGATTTATATTACATATAACCTTAAAACTTCAGTGAACAAGGCTGCGGGACATCACGTCGTGGAACGTGCTCAGGATTGGTTTGACGGACTTGGATTGTTCAAAAAACCTTTGTTTGTCCAAAAATGGCGAACAGCCACGAGTCTGTCGAGTGCTGCGGCTGACGGCTACCCCCAACCGTTGCATTGTTGCTGTTCATTTAAAGAACCGCAGGTCTGAAGAACACGGCGGTCCGTCAAACCAGCAGCGGAGCACCGCCCCCACAGCGAGAAGTAGCTTGAGAAAAAACCGAAAAGCAGCTCCATGGTCTCAGAACATGCCCGCACACAACGCTTTCACAAATGATTATCATAGTTTCCACTGATCAATCACAAACATCTACAGGAGTATAACCGATGGGGGGGTACTGTTGCGTATAGGACAGACGTAGCTAGCAGTGGGGGCTGGTGGTGGGGTGGAAGTTTGCTTTGATGCGGCTGCATTTTAAGATACGTTACTGTGACGAAAATTTCTGTGTAAACTTGACTCACGTTGTGCTCTTTGATATCAGCGCAGACGTTTTGAGAATGGGGGGGGGGCGAAAAGCTTTGGTTTAGATTGAAATCAGCAGAGTGACAGCGAAGGAGGCGGTTCGAGTTGGTGGAACGGCTTACCGTCCAGCAGACAAACCTGCACTGATCAACACGCACTACAGGAGGAGCGCTTGGAATCAAACCTGTGATGGAAGCAAGACGGCGGCTCGCCCTGTGAGGAGCTGGGATTTGAGGAAACTGAAGAAGATGAAGCTGATAGATGGGGAGGGCATGACATTTTAAACCGAAATCAACCCTCTCGTCTCCACAGACACATGTTCTGCCGTCATGTGTCCAAACATTTGCAGAGAACATAAATTAATTCAAGGAGCAAAGCTAATATCAGACAGGTCCGATGGGCGGTAAAGTGCAAGAAATGGGGGGCAGAGGGGAGGTACAAAAAACACCAACATGCAAACTCCACAACTTTTGCATGCCTTATTTCTTTTTCTCTTGATAATAATAAAAACACAACGGGATGGGAGGGGTCAGCTGGAGAGAAGAGGGGGACCCCGACCCTCATTGTCTTCTTTTGCAAACAACACAGCAAGCAGACTGGGGGGGCAAACACTCAGACAGACTCACTCTGTCAAGCTAATTCACAGAGCAGAATGCCTTTCTGCAGTAATGGATCATCTTTTTATTGGGCGGGGGCACAGTCAAAAAACTGACCTGCACTGCAGTCCCCGCCCCCAGTTGCCCGTGTAGTCGACTGTCAACCACGAGTTTCTGAACGTATGAAAAACTTCAGGACCAATGAAATGTCATTGAAGGAGAAACGCAGAATCCTGGCACAAACGATAACCTTCTAACAGCAGCTGGTCTCATGACACGCTTGGGACGCGCTGCCGGGGAGAGACGTGGGCAGGTGCGAGCTTTGGTGAACACGGAGCATTTTTGGCTTTACAGGACATGAATGAAAAGAACTCCTCTCCTAAATTTGTAGCTAAAACACTTTAATCTAAACAGCAACTAGACATCTAAAGCTAACGGCGCTACTCACTATGACTCCAGAGAAATACAGACGCTACACTAAACCAGGACTACCGTTACAAATGAATCCAAAAAACATTAGTGATGAGTGAGTTCACGCTGGTCTTCTGTTCAGCAGAGGCCTCAACAGAAGTTTGTGAACCTCCGTATCACAGAGCCTGAGTACTTCACAACCTCTGCAATCAGTCAAGCTTCAATGAAAGTCTTGGATAAGTTGCAAACAACAGAGGGTTTTTGGAACCGATGCTTTCTGTAGTCCTGGAGGTGTGACTCCAGACTTCACCAACAGGTCTTAGAGAAATGAAACTGTTCCAGTCTTCTCCCAGCCCATGATTTGGAGGAGCCTCCATTTCGTAAAGACTTGGGATTTTTCAAAAACTGCTTTTGGTTCACCTGCATTCAATTTTGCAGCTTTTCCTTTACTGTTCTGATGTTTCCTTGATCACTTGATTCACCAAGCTTGCTTGAGAGGCATTTTTCTGAACTTCACATCATCCTCAACAACAAGTCAAACATGCATTTCACATCATGTAAACTTTTGGTTTTTGTCCCAGTTAGCCTGGCTGAGCTCATTTGTTTCTTTAAATTAGCATCAATACTGTGAAGTACTTGCTAGTGTCCAAATTGTGTTCTTACATATTTAAAACAGTAGTTTTCAATAGTTGTAGTTTAAACTCAAATTGTCTTCTTTTTCCAGCACTGCCTTGAACAAACTGAAGGAGCTTTTTTACAGTAAAGAGACGGGAAAGGAGTGAAAACTCTTCAATGAGCTTCTACACAAATGACACCATACTGAAGCTAACACTACGGCATGCAGAGCGTTCTAATCCTAACACCAGCAGCAACACGAGGGACGTTCACGTGCGACCGAGGAGTTCCGAGTGTCCAAACGAAGAAATGAATGTGAGTGCATCGTCATCCACTTTCCACAGAGTCCACCGTCAGCAAGAGCCACTGTTCAGCAAAGCTGTGAACAGAATCAAAGTTGCTGCTCTGCGACATCGGTAAGACACACAGACGTTGCATTGTCAGGCGGACGCCACGGGACGAGCCACACGCACCATAACAACAGCGCCACAACAACACCAGAGCAACCATCCAAAAATGAAAAGTAACAATACGGTGGGAGGTATGCTGACTGTGCTGTCTGACGTGGTTCTGGTTCTCTTTAGGATTTTTGTCTCAGGTCCAGGAAGGATGGCTGCGTCTGAGTGAAAATGGGGCCAGGACTGAACGCTTCACCGTGCGGCGTTCTTTGGTTGTGACGGTAATCCTAATTTTCACCGGTTCTCTTGATATAGGGAGGTGGAAATACTGGTCTTCCTGTTATCTAAGCTGCATAGATTAAATGTACAACCCCCCCAACCATCTGTTAGCCCTTCCTCTTCATTCAAACAGTTTAGCCTCCAGCCAAATGTCGCCCCCAGCTCTTTGGTTGGACAGGTGCATTATGGGGAGGCTGTAAGCGGCAGAGAGACTCCCCAGATCAATGGGACACTAGTGGAAACATTAGCATGCATATCACGGTTTGGTGGGCAGGGCTTTGTTAAGTCACTGGCAAATACGTTTGTCAACAGTGAGAAGCCAATCACAGCCAGGTCAGCCTTTGCCGCAGAAATGGGGACGATGTATCAGCCTGAGGGCGCTTGTCCTGCAGGAGGGGTGGTGGTAGGTCCGCAGCGCTCCAGAGTCTGATCTGGAGCGCTGCGGAATTCTCTGAAATGGTTTCTGGATGGTTTGGAGGTGCCCATGTTTCCAGCATTAACCCATTTTGACCCACAGAACTCCGACCCGGCAGATGTCATTGTCCTCAGGGACTCCCAGAAACACCAGGAAATGTTCAAAACAGCAAAGCCAAACAAACAAACAAAAGTACATGTCATATTATAGGTTACCAGTTTGCACAGGTAGCTAGCCCACGTGTTGCTGTATATGTTCATTCCATTTACATATCTGTCATAAATATCGTACCCTCTTGAGAGATCACTGCGTGGTGAAGTCAGCATTAATGGCGTTATTTCTGTTTTTTTCTTTGTTTTTTGTACCCCACCCAAACCCACTGTGTTTCCTCTTATTGTGTTTGGACTCTTATGTCCTCTAAGCTGATTAATTAGCTGTCTTGCATTTGTGTTTCAAGTTTTTGGGTCGTCGTCATTTGTTTTTTTCTCTGCTGGCTGTTGGTTCGGCGCTGGTTGTCAATAGCAGCAGGTGGGGAGGGTCTTAGAAGCCAAATGTGCTTCCGATGGTCGATGCCAGGATAACGCCGAGGATGACACAGCAGATGATGATCATGATCTTCTTCTGCAGGAATACAGAAGGGAGGTGGGGGTGAGGGATTGTAGTCCGACTGCATGTCTGCAGTTAGTTGATAATCAGCTGATCTTAGATGATCTACAAGTGTCCATCATTACATCTCACATTTCAGGGACAACATAAAAAGACAGGAAGTTCAACACAAAACTTACTGCATTTGTTTTGAACTAAGAGATCAACTATACTTCCAAAAGATTTAGGTCTTTTCATGAAGCGACAGGAAAGTGGGCAGAGAATGAACATGAGACTGAAGTCAACCAATTAGAGCGAAAAAGCTCCAGAGGAAACCATTTACTGTATGTGACAACTGGACCGAGTGTCACGTCATCCGTAGAAAAGGTTTACTTCCAGCTCCAACCAAAGTAAATCAATTCAGTTGTCATCTTTTTCCCGATACGGACACCACCATGCTGGAACCAGATGACGTCAGTAAGTAATCTGAGTGTTTTTATGGGAACCACTCTCACCAATCAAGAAAGGCCTCTTCTGAAGAAGACTCATTTAGATCCTGATACTCTGGATAACTACAGACCTGGATCCAACTTACTGTTTTAAGTAAAATTATAGAGAGAAGTGTCACTACTCAACTATATGTTTTTAAATAACCAAAACATTTTAGAAAAATATCAATCTCATTTTAGGATGAACCACAGTACAGAGACGCTCTTTTAAAGATTGTTATTGACTTCAGAATAAACTAAGACTTCTGTTCTGGTGCTGCTGGATCTTAGTGCTGCTTCTGATCCAGTAGATCACCAGACTTAGGAGTCTAGTGGGCCTCTCTGGAAATGTCCTTAAGTGGTTTTATTCTTGTCTTACAGATCAACACTTTTATGTAAGTTTGGACACATGCTCTTCAATAATCAAATAAGTCGTGGGGTTCCCCAAGGGTTAAGTTTAAGACCTATACTTTTTACGGGGTTAACTTTCAGAGCTCTGCTGATGATGCACAGCTTTACGTTGCTGTATCCTCTGATGACCTTGAACCTGTAAACACTCTTTTAAATGGTATTTTAGAAATAAAGTCGTGGATGGCAGAAAACTTCTTGCAGCTCAATCAGGACTAAACTGAAGTTTTAATCATCGGTCCTGAAGACAAGAGAGAGATGGTTTTACCCAAACTCACAAACTTTAAACCTCCTCACTGTGTGAAAAACCTGGGAGTACTTTTTGACTCTGAGCTGAATTTTATCCCACATGTTAAAAATGTCATTAGGACAGGATTTTATCATCTTAAAAACATTGCCAGAGTTAGTCCATTCCTCTCTCTTGCCAGCACAGAGGTGCTGATGCTTTTTTTTTAGTCCTTTAGATTATTGTAATGCCCTGCTCTCTGATTTACTTAAAAAGTCTCTTTCAAACTTACGACTATTACAGAACTCAGCAACACAAGTTCTGACGAGAACCAGGGGGCGGGAACACATCACACCCAACTTTAAGTTGCCGAAATTGGCTCCCTGTGCGTTTGAGGATTGATTTTAAGATTCTTTTAATGGTTTATAAATATTTTAATAGTTTTGGGCCTTCTTATTTATGTGATCTTTTTTTAAAGTATGAACCCTCGAGGACCCTGAGATCCTCTGGCACTGGACTATTAGTTATCCTTAAGGTGAGGACCAAACTTAGGGTGAGGCTTTGCTCTGCCAATACAGTCCTCACCTGTGGAACAGCCTGCAAGAGAACCTCAGAACCGCAGAGACCATAGAGGCTTTTTAAAAAAATTCTCAAGACGCGTCTTGGGAGTGAGAACATGTTGGTCACGGTTGCTGTCCTTTCTGGGGAGGCAGAAACTCAAAATTACGGCCTCACAGCTTTGAAGTGGACTTCATTGCTGTGCTGGTGTGGGTGGGCGCTGTGGCGATGTTCCCGTGACTGAGATGGCTCCTGTTATGAATAGCTTCCCAAATGCTGTTTCCTCACAGCAGAACCAAACCTTAAATTTCTTTTAGAATTAACTTTTACAAGAATTGATTTTTTGTGTGGTCATGGGATGTTTGTGTTAATAGGGGGAGGGGTAAAGGGTGGGAGAGTAATACCTGTGCATGTTTTGTTTTTAAATGTTAAGCACTTCAAGCTGTGCAATGCATAAGAAGCACTTTTTATAAATACATTTTGATTAGATCTGTTGGAAGACCACACCCCTAGCAGGTTACATGAAATCTATCAATCAAACGTTTTAAGCATTAGACATGGGGGCCAGCAGGCTCCACCTACTTTTACTGAGGCATCTGATTGGTCAGTTAATAAGTTGAATACACTGAACTACAGAAAAAATATCATGAATAAATGAAGATTATCAAGAAGATGTTTTAAAAAGTATTAGAGTAAGAATGATTATTCTGACCAATAGAATGACTGAGTAACAGCTGTTTATGTCTCTATAGATGTCTATGGGATTTTGACTTCCTGGATCCAGCTTGTAAACACCAGGGGGGCGGAGCCACTCAGTTCAGTTCTCATATACAATAAATGGAAGAGACACATAAATGTACAGAAGCACTAAAAACATTAATACATAGTTTTTGTTTTTAGAAACATAATCTTAACAGTTTTATTCAGGTCATTTAAATGTTTGAAATAATTCAGTTTATAACTTTTGTGCAAAGTCATGTGGACCTGATGTTTATTTATCTGCACCAAAGAGCAAATTCAGAATCAGTTTTTGAAAACCACAGAACAAGCGGAGACAGAATAAGACCATCTATATGCCCTGATAGTGAGCCATACCTTGCGGGCCTGGCTCTGGTATTTGACAGCCTTCTTGGTGTCTGAGACAGCTCGCTCCACATAGTCAACAGAGTGCTCAACGTTGTACTCGATTCTGTCAATCATTTCTCCCTGAAATGACATTGACATTGAGGAAAGTAGCTAATAAAAGTCAAAGCAGCTTTCTGAGTCCACACTGCTCACCTGACTCTCCACCAGCATGGCCATGTCCACAAACATGTCATGCAGCTCCCGAATGCTGTTTTCCAGCTTGATGATTTCGGTGTGTCTGGTCTCAATCTCATTCAACGCCTGCTTGGTCATCTGAGAGTCCATTTTGATCTGTGTCAATGTTTAGAGAAAAGAAAAACAAAATGATTTTATCAAAGTCAACACAGTTTAGAGCTAGGAACTTTCTCTTTAACCACAGCTGGTTTTAAATTTTCAGATCACTAGATCTGAATGAGTTTCTATCAGTGAGAGTTAAAGTTGTAGATTTAGAACTGAATGAGTTTGGAAACATCCACCTGAAAAGAGTTTTTCCTTTGAGAACTTCCTGTCAGAGATTTAGGTAAAGTCTGATAATCATCTTAGGTCTGTGTTGATGTGAAAACTCATCAAACCAAAATTATTGCAATAAAACAGATGGAGGAAAATGTTCTAAAATTAAATTTACACAGCATGGAGAAACTCAGCGAAAGAAGGTGGAATTTAACAACTAACAGAGTTTTAAATTAAGATATTTACAAACATAAGAGCTAAAAAGAATAATCAAGTAAAAACATAAAAGACTTGGTAACTCATTTGGATTTGTTTATGTGAGACTCTGTGTTTGTGATATTTATTCTCATAAATGCATCCAGACAAACTTTTTTTTCTGTTCTAACCATTGTAAGTGTAATTGTACTCCAATGACTCAGTTATCAGGTGATAAACCTGGATTTTGTAATGGCGCCTGATGATGACATTATTGTATAGTCTAATCCATGCTTCTTGTTGATGCAGCTTGGACGTCTGCTCAGCGATGTGTGGTTCATGACTTCCCTCCTGGTCTCAATGTTTAAATAAATTCGTTTTTAGATGATTGTGTTTGCTTGAATAATTAAAAGCTATTTTATCAGTCACCAAAGCTCATATGTGCTTCTGTTGAAGTGAAGTTGTAGTTTATTAATTTTCATTTTAAAAAGTCCAAAAATAAAATGACTTTAGTTCAACTTATTTTTAAAAATGTATTTTTTTTTAAATAAAGATCATATCAGATGTTTAAAACTTGACTTTCATATAAAACAAGACACCTTATAACAAAACAACACATTTTGTTGTAGTTAAAGAAAATATATGGCGCTACATCTCTGCCATTAATTGAACGGTGCGTATTTGATAACTGAGTGAACGTGACCAAGTGACAAATCACAGTGAACGAGCGCAAAGAAAACTGAGCGAGCGCGCAGTCAGAGCTCTGTGCTCACTCATTTAGGACTGCATGGTGCGGTTGTAGGATACGCTCACTCAGTTGGAGGATACGCTCACTCAGTTATCTAATGGCAGAGATGTAGCGCCATAAAAATAAAGGTTTTGCTTTCTGAGTGTAGAGTAAAAGCATAAAAACCAAAGTACTTATAGGTCAACTGAACTTACCTGCGATTTGGAACTACCCGTTAACCTTGTCTTTGCTAAGTTCCTGGGATTGGTCAGCATCCAGTGACATCACTTGCGGGTGTGTCTCCAACCAGAGGAACAGTTTTTAACAGTTTTTAATCTGAAGCAGTTGATGCAAATAGAAACACTTCAGATTAAAAGCAGTTGTTGCCTCCAGTTGCTGACCCCCCCACCCCCCACCCCCACTGTCTTATGACAAAAGCCGTATTCACTGGATGTTTCAGTGCACCTTGTGGCAATTTTGCACCCCATGCACCATGCACAGTGGCACCAGTGCAGGGTGCAGAATGGCACGAGTCAAAATCACCTGTGATTACAGGCGGGTGCAGAGCTTACATCATCGGTGAAGATGGCCAGTTTGCCACTCTCCAACATGTCCTCCAGCTCCTCATTGGTGGTGGTTCTTCCAGCTGCAAAGAGAGAGAGGCGGGCTCAGAGCACACCCAAAGACTGTTCAACCTTTACAACATTGGAAAAACTCACAGATGAACAGATCAAAATGACACAAACAAAAGATAAAACCCACACTCTTCAGGAAAGTGTGTACTTGTTCTTATATACTTGTGAGGACACTCATAATTGAGAGTCACTGCAGGGACATATGTGAATATGAGGACTTTGTTTGACTGAAACTGAGATTTGTGAGAATTACATCCATCAATTTTTTAAAATCTCTGTCGTGGACTCATCTGTGGGGTCATTGCAGAAACACAGAGCACCAAGATTTACAGGTGAAGAATCTTCACTACCCTCTACTGGCAGCTGTGGGAAGAGATCACAGTACATGCTTACATTGGAACATTCAGGAAAAAACACTAAACTTCCAGGACCCATTTAGTTGGGTTTGAAACCGTTCCATCAATGTTTGCTGGACTGTTTGTTTGTTTAAAGTGTGTATCCATGAAATGTAAGCACCGTTTGTCTTCAGTGTTTCTTACCTACAGCTGTTAGCTGTTTGGTCCATATGAGTCCCGCTCTGATTTAAACCTGCCCAGTAACTGCGTTCGGTGTATTGTGTACTCACTGATCTCCAGCTGTCTCTGAATGCGGTCCTTGCAGCGATCACGGTACTTGGACTGCGTGGTGTTGTACTCAGTCATCACCTCCACAAACTTGCGTGAAAGTGTCGAGTGCTGCAAAAGAACAGAGCAAACCAATTAAACACAGATCTATTGAATGTTGAATGGTGACCAGAGGTCTAAAGATATTAACTGCTGCCTGCATCATCATCCTTGTTTCATCCAGATCAACCCAAGCATTTAAATCTTCTATAAAGCAAATAAATATAAAGTCCATAAATTACCACATGAAACAGAACTACTGTTAACGAATTACCACAGCAGAACTATGGGTGAAATGTAATGTGTTGTGAAGGACCGACAACACTCATTAAACAAGAATATGGTGTGACTTCAGTTTAAAAACTATATTTGTATTTTTGTATTTTATGACTTTTGTCATAAATATATTCTCTCTGAAAGATTTATTTTGTGTTTTCTGAACTTCATGATCTTACACAGACACAACAACAACTAGCACATAACAGTTTTACAAATAGATCAACACCTATTCCACCAATGGCGGAGCAGAACACTATATTGTGAACTCACACAAAGCTGTGAAGCTAAGAAGCTAAGGTTTCCTGGTGAGCAGAGAAAGCAGCAACAAATTAGAAGAACTGGTTTGAACATGGATTACTGAGCAAAGGAAAAGGTGCTCGTGTCTCCAAGAAAATGATTGGCATGAAAGCAGAACTGATATTTGATATGGAGGTTTAGGTTCAAAGCCAGTGTGAATCAGAACAGAATAAAATGTTCGCATTTCAATAAATCCTGAAATGTTCATCTGTTATTTTCTGCATTTTGTGATCATATTTTAAGCAAAATGAATCCATTAATCATCACCATTCTGTCTGTGATGGAATAAACGCTGGTCTTTAATAGACACTGGTCTCTAATAAACGCTGACATTTTTAAAAAATAAATGCCCCGGCTACTATTGGATGATATACGGTACTGTTAATGCTCTTTGGTTCCACTAAAGATGTCTCTCGGTTCTCGAGGGCCAATTTTCAACCATACTCCAACAAAAAACCCGCAGGACATTGGCCCTTTAAGGGTGTTAGTTTAACAGCTCTGGTCTACACTGTCCCCCTCTCTGATGTGTACACCTGATAAAATGCCAGTGTTTACCTACTTGTGCATTGCTTACCTGTGTTTTGCGGATCCTGAGGTCCGCTGAAGATCTGTTGAGGCCCTCTTCTTGCTCGATGCTCTGCTCGATTGCTGAAACACACAAACACACAGAGATGATCTTTGACATGGATCAGAGGTCTTGTCAGAGTTCTTCTACATTGGCCCCTGATGAAGATTAGTTCCCTCCTGAATACCATCATGTGTGGTTCCTGCTTCTTCAAATCAAGACTGTTTGTTTCTCCTCCAAACACATGGAGCTTACAGCACTTCCTCCCCTTGGTTCTCCTCCTCCCTTTAATTCTTCTCTCTGGTTCGCCTCCTCCTCCCTTTTGTTCTTTTTCTCTCTGTGGCTCTCCTCCTTTGTTTGGTTACCCTCCTCTCTGTGGAAAGTCTGTCTGCGTTTACACTAAAGTGAACCACACCAGAGTTCATTTACAAGAGAACAGAGTCCCTCATTCTCAGGAGGATCAGAGTTCTCCTGTTTGGTACAAACCACAGTTCAGGTGAACTTTTACACCTGTAGAACCAAGAGAACCATCAGAAAAAACTAGACCTGAATCAAACAAAAACCTGACCTCCAGAGTAATCTGTTTTCTTCTTAGCCTGCAGCTAAAAAAGTGGTCCTTGTGTTACATCAACAATTCATAAATTGTGCAGAGCATGCAGAACCATGCAGAATGCACAGGACGCACACAGACAGAAATGAGCAGCTGATCACTTATGCCTTCCACTCTTTCTACTGCTCTTCCTTTCTGCACTCCCTGATAATTCTATGTTTAAAAAGTTTAGGGTCCATCACCACCGACAGATTCTGCAAATTTGAACAAGCGCTGCTGCTGCATCCAACGGTCAGGTGTGGCGTGCCACTCCCAAATGGAGGAACCCAATCCCTTTTTAAAGTCTCCTTGGACCAGGCTATTCTGTTTAAATTCTCTCTCGCATTGAGAGACCAAAGGCTCACCAAGCCATTTTGACCTATTAACAGTTTGTACAACACTGATCCAACATAACATGTAGAAATACTAGTAAACTGACCCCCTTTAACATCAATGCCAACATCTTTACCTTGGACGTGACCAGTACCACTAGGCTAATGAATTTGTGCTAAGTAAACAAATGTGCAGAATTAAAGGCTTCTGCTTACCTTTTTTTGATGTGAGACCGCATTCTGATCATGCCGTGGAAAGGATGTTGGCACCCACCCAAAAAATTACCTACTCATTCTGAACAAGCCCCCATATTGTTGAGGTTGCTTTCTATAATGTTTGTGACTTTTGTGCTGTGATATTTAAGTGTGTTCCCCTTGTTCATTCAAATCTTTATATGGGAATCCTGTGGTACCATGATGAAAAACAAAGATCTCCATGGTGGTTAAGATTTGGTTTTGGCTGCGCTCTCCAAATGTGGAGGATAACTGGAAACGCAGTTCCAAAATAGTCAAAAAGGTTTTATTTCTTCGTTGTTCAGACATGTATCCAGGTGAGGGCTGAAGGGAATTCTTTAGTGAAACCGTGAAATTTCCTGCGTCAGTGAATGCCTCTTTATGTTCTGTTACTCATTTATTATCAATTGCATCTTTAAAGATGTTTGACAAATTCAGCTTGTCCCACTCATACTTTTTTGCTTCATTTATGGAACATCTTTAATACATTCGTGCTTTACAGAATAACAGTGTCTAAACCAACCCCCCAGGTTCTGGTTGAGGCTCAGGTTTATAGCGGGGGGGTCTGCTCATGTGTCATGTGACTTCAATATCTCTTTGTCTCTGGAGCATGAGCAGCTAAGTAGCTTACGTAAGTGCCATACATGCGCACAAATGGAAATTGTTGCATCTGCTCAATTGAGCTGCGTTAAAGGTTACAGTGAGGACGGGCCTGTCCGAATCCTGGCCAATGTCACGTCCTCAGAGGAGCTGAAAAAATGTGTGTATGTTTCCTGGCTGCTGCCCCAAGTCACTGCTGGATGCATGATGACTCAGCAGTATCACACGGCTCTGTCACATGTGCGTGTGCGCGTGCTTGTGAGTGTTCTCTGCTTGTGAGGCAGTGAGATGAAAACTGGGTAAGTAAGCAACAGATTGTGTTTCCTTATGTATCTGTTTGATTACGTTTTCAGCATCTTTGGTTTCTGAAAAACAAATCACTGTTTACTTGTTCTGCAAAAATCTGTTCCTGTAAAATCAGGGAAACAGTCAAAAAATGAAGAAACCAAATTAAATAAAAGGATTTTGATGGTTTGTGATGGTTTTTAGTTTTCATTACTGGCCAATGTTTCTATTAGGTTTTTGTATTTTTTATCAAACAGAGGCATCTTATGGGTTTTTTTAATTTGTGATAAAAATGACAGCCCCGTCCATCATTGTGCTGGTTTTGGCCAACGCTGTATGCTGCTTTTCAGATAACTTACTGTTAAGAAAGTCATGATAATGATAAACTAGATGTGAAGAAGGGCGATCATACATTATCTCGAGACAGAAACCATCATTTTAAGAGTGTTGTTGTTGAAATGGAGAGTTCAGTCTAGGGGTCAAATCTGACCTGCCTGCTTTCATGGAGAACTGATGTCTTGAGTCATGACCTCTTCCTCATCCAGTAGTTGTTTTACCTTTTAGGACCCCAGAACTCCAGTTGAAATCAGTTAAACAGTGGGCCATGAATCTATATTCGATGAAAGTTTATTGATTTTTGAATAAACTTTTCCATGATATTCTGTGGATTTGAGCCCACAACCTCCCAGTTCCAGGGCAGACACGCTACACTGGACCATAGTGTGTGTGTGTGTGTGTTTTGCTAATCTGTGTGTGTTCCAGCCCCTGAGGAACCATGAGGAACTACATGTAAGGGATACAGTAAAAAGGCTTGATCAGCAGTGTGAAGAACAGGGACGGCTGTGATGCAATCTGCATGAGGTTCCGGGTTCCTCCTGCCCTCAGACTGCCTTCTGCTGCAGATATGGCTGAATGCCTACACGTTCTCAACACAAGAGTTCATAGAGTGATCACAAACATCTATTAACCTGCTGTGTTCTAGATTTTTGGAGCCTGCAGAACCCCAAAAAGAACAGCTATGGAGAAGAACCTTCAGAACAACTTCCATGTTTTAGTTCCTCCTGTTTGTCTCCAATTGAAATCACCTCAAATAAAATGCAGCAACATGCATCTGAAAACCTACAGCACTGGAACAAATTAAGCAGGTGAAAGGGTCTGCTGGTAACTGTCAGGTGTCTCTTTTCTGTCTGCATTCAGAAAACCGTATTCCAACCTTGATAAAAAACATTCCAGGAATCAGATGTTTCTTTTTTCCTGCAGAGGTTTGGAGCTCTACCCACATGACCATGACTGTGACCACCTTTCTGGCTGTTCTTTCAAACTGAGCTGGAGATTTCAAAACTGATTGGATGATCGATGCACTGAAGGCCTTCAAAGTAACAGTCAGCATTCTTACCTTTTAATTTTGAACGAACTTTATTGGCTGTTTTTTTAATGTCAGCTGTAAGGTCCTCCAACTCCTGTTTGGTTTCTGCGAGACAAACAAGAAAAAAATGATCAGCAATAATAATCAAGTCTTGCTTTATTTCGTGAAACTTTTGTTCATTTTATTGTTTGTTAGGCTTCAAATTAAGAAATATATTCTGAGATATCTTTATTTAAGACTTTTTGGAGATTTTTCAGACAAATATTTGTTCAGTTCTGTCAAAAATTGAATTGTAGATAGAAAAAAAATGACATAATTTAACATAATTTGACAGTGGGACATTTTGCTGTAATTTATGTCTTTTTGTTTTGCTGGAGAAAAAAAAATACAATAATGTCACATTTTGATGGCCTTATATCTTAAGAGTTGATAAAAAATAAAAATCTATTAGTTTTTGTTGCTCTAGTTTCAAAAAGCTAATGACTTCACATGTAGTGGGTAGGGCTTCTTCAACGTCGTGAAGCTGACCAATCAGATGTCAGATTGAAGCCTTCACTTTGTTTGCTGCTCTGTTATTGTTTGTTTACATAATGTTATTCTCTTCATTCATTTATATGATGAGGGTCGAGTCCTGAACCTTGTGCTTGGTCTGTATTTGGAATAGGGCTGTCAAATAATTGTGTTAATCGCAAGTGATTAACTATATATAACAATACCTGCGATAATACTAGTGTGAATGCTGTAAGCCAAATGTTGTTGGTAAGGATGCTAGAACTGCTGGAAAAGCTGAAACTGATAGCTGAAAATGGTGAAAGTGATAACTAAAAACGCAGAAGCTGAAAGCTAAAAAAGGCTGAAACTGATAGCTGAAACGGCTGAAGCTGTTAGCTTGCTAAGATATTAGCTAAATGCCAAATTGGCGAAAATAACTGGAAAAATCTCAAATTTTACCCCAAATAGTTAGCATAATACAAAAATATTAGCTAAACTCCAAATTAACTTAAAAAACTAGACACATGTCTAATTTAGCCAAACCACCTAGCATAATGCTGAATTATTCGCTAAACTCCAAATTAGCTTTAAAAAAACTGGAAAAAATGTATAATTTAGCCAAATCAGTTAGCACAATGCTAAAATAATTGCTAAACTTTAAATTAGTCCAAAAAATGGAAAATGTCTAATTTGGAAAAAATAGCAGGCATGTAGCTAAAATATTAGCCAAAATAGCCTAAAAATCTCACTTAATGCCAAAAAACCTAAAAGAACCTGCACAATGCGAAAATAACAACTAAATGCCAAAATTGCTAAAAAAAAAAAAAACCCAGTAGACACTGACAGACAGCTGATAAAGCTAGCATGTTGCTTAACTATTAGCTAAACGCCCAATTAGTTTGAAAAACTAAAATTTGTCTAAATTGGCCAAAATAGCGAGCATGTTGCTAAAATAATAGCTGAACTCCAAATTAGCCTGAGAAACAGGATCAATTTCGACTTTAGTCAACAGCTAGCATGTTGTTAAAATAATGGCTACAGCTAAAGTTTTTTAGTATAAAAAACTTCAGTAGATACCAAATAACGTTAACTGTAAAAAAATAATAATAATTTAAACAAACTGAGTTTAGTTTAGAAATGTTATAGATCTGTTATAGATTTAAAGTTAAAGTCACTCAAGTTGTCACTCTCCTAAGGGCATGAACTTTGTTGTCTGCATTTGACCCCTTCTTTGGGGGAGCGGTGAGCAGCAGGCATAGCCACCCTCAGGAAGCTTTTGGTGGTTTAAACCTCAATGCAACACCTTTGTGTTGAGTATCAACACAAGTAAGGAGGTACGGGGTAAGGAAGCACTGGCTCCCATTATTAGAACGTTTGGCATGACTCCTCCTGGATTTCAACTCACAATCTTCCAATTTCAGGGTGGTCACTGTACCACAGTAGAGTAAACAGTGAAAAAGAAACATTAGTTTGTCTTGGAAAGGGTCAGAAGAAATGTGGAATCAATCCTGAAGTGTGTGATTGTGGGTTAGTGTGTGTGAAAGAGTTAGGCAGTCTCCATGGTAACGGCTCTCCTCGCAGGCGGGGGGGCAGAAGCTTCCTTCTTTGAAAATGACAGTTTTGACATGGCTCAAACAAATGCTCATATCTTTTAAACCAATCCAGAAATGAGGGACAATAACTAATGGGATTTTCATGATTTTAGGTCAGGAATTGTAAAAATCGTAAGTTAAAAACTAGAAGTAGACAAATGGTCAAAGGGAGAAAGATTATCTTTTGCTGATAATCTGTTGCATCGTATCGTTTTTGCTGTGAGAAAATTATATGTCTCTGTGTTTTCGACGTTGTGTTGTCTTAGAGCCAGAAGGAAGAGGGTTGGTGTCCGTTCACTCTGCTCCCTGGCTTCTGCTCATTTTGCATAGACTTTCATTCATAACTGAGAAATTACCCAAAAATGACATGTCGACTTTGACCTGGGGTATCTCAAAAACCGCAAGGAGTTTTAAAAATAAAATACAAGTTCAGGAGCCCAAAGTCTGCTGAATAGTTTAAAAGTTGAATGGTTTCTGTAGCTGAAAGTCTACTTGAGTTCTATTGTTTTGAAGAGCTGAAGGTTTTTAGTTGAAAAAACAGGATTTTAAGATTCCATGAATCATTTTTAATGGATTTTAAAAAGCGATAGTTGGTTGAATAGTTTAAAAAGTTGAAGAGATATGTAGTTGAAACTTTTGAGCACCCATCTCCTAAAAGAGCTGAATATTTTAATAGTTAAATGAGCTGAATAGACGAAGGAGCTGAAGAGCTACAGACATCCAAAAAGTGTGCAGAAGAAAAATGGATTACTGTAGTGTGGATGCTACACAGCATTTACACAACTACAGACAAATTAGCGAATTATTTTTTAAAATCTTGTTAATTTCGTTTTAATTTATAGCTATTGTTGTGTTCTGAAAGATAAACCAAGGATTAATATTTAAACTCAGCTGAAGATGCGTCTTACATCACTGTCAGTGAATGTCTTGGTGTCTGTGTACCCAGCGTTGTGTCCGTCGATGCTGTGATGTCATCAATGTGTGACTTTGCCGTTTCTAACAGAATTAACCCAAACAACGCCTAAACTATGATCTATTTTGTAAGCCAGACGAGGTGTTCGTTATCATAAAGTAATGGGGTGCGTGGAGAGATAAACTGCAAAAGTAACAATCATAGTTTGTGGTAAATATTTCTGGATTGCTCAGAAAAGTTCAGCTACTTTCTTATGTTTTAAATTAGAGACTCTGGACGGGATGTTTTTGGTCTTTTTTCTTTTCACTTTAGGGGGAACCGCATGTTTCCGATCTGAATCCAGCCTAAAACTATTCTGTCACATTTCAGAGAGCTGAAATCTATGAAACAGTCAAGTCCAAAGATTCAGATGTAAAACTGTAGTTGTGTAAATGCTGTGTAGCATTCACACTATGGTGATCCATTTTCCTTCTGTTTACTTTTTGGACGTCTGTAGCTCTTCAACTCCTTGTCCACACTAGTAAAAGCTTACGTGCAACTGTTCTTATCCCTAGGCCGCGGCAGGAACTTCAAAAGTGCCTGACCATAGCCTTTTTATTCAAGCACAGCAGTGTTTTTGACGCACACAGGTGACATAACTAAACTCCATAAAAAAACAGAACACTGTACAGTCCTCTTTGGTCATGTTACCACTGAAATCTCCCTTAAAGTACGTGATGGGGCGGGACGGCAGGAAGCCACCTGCTCTTTGATTGGAAAGTTTGATTTGTGGCCATTCAATCATAAAGACGTGTAAAGACAGGGACAGAATTCGCAAATGCAACTTCAAGAGCTCACAAGCAAGCAAGTTTTTTTTGCTTCGCATCTAAAAAAAAACAAACTAGAAATTATTTCTCAAATGCAAATCTTTTTTGGGGCATGTAGATCCCTTTTTACACATTTGTAAACCTACATTGTTTGGTCAGATTTATTTTGAAGTATGATGAAACTTGATTTATGTGCGAACATGCAGTTGCAGTTGTGAATCCATTCAGTTGCGGTTTTGAATCTTTATGGCCTCATATTGAGCCCATACACCAACCCTTTTCATGGACTCATTTTGTCCAAGTTGCTATGCGAGGTTTTTCTACATCCAACTGATGGAAAAAAACCATGGGACAAACAATAAGGTGGCAGAGCAGAACAAAACAGATGACATCACAAGGATTAACTGAAAACCAGACACTTATTCAGGCTGAGGGTAATTAACAGAAATGAAAGCAGCCGTTGATCACGAGCCTGAAACTGGTGACTGAGGGTAAAAACCTAACATTTATTGGGTATCGATCTGTAATTCGCCTGAACTTCCATTCAACATTCGTTTTCTTACCCCACCAATCCCTTCGGGGCAGCGAGATTTCCGGAGCCCTGTTTTTAATTTTGCCTTCTCGGGTTAATGCGGGACAGAAATCCGTCAAACCCCTTAAGAGAGAGCCTGGTCTGGCTAAAATAAAAACATCCCAGCTTTTTAAGCTAATTTGGAGTCTAGCTAATATTTAAGCAACATGCTAAGTATTTTGGGTAAGTTAAACATTTTTCCAGTTTTCTAGGCAAATTTTGCTGTTAGCTGACTAGCTAAATGTTCTAAAGCAAGCTACCAGACTCAGCGTTTTCAGCAACCAGTGTCAGCATTTTCAGTTTCAGCCTTTTTTAGCTATGCGCTTCTGCATATTTATTTATAAGCTTCAGCGTTTTCAGCTATCAGCTTAAGCATTTTCAGCTTCAGCATTTTTTAGCTATACGCTTCTACATTTTTATTTATAAGCTTCAGCGTTTTCAGTTATCAGCTGAAGCATTTTCAGCTTCAGCGTTTTCACCTATCAGCTTAAGCATTTTCAGCTTAAGCATTTTCAGCTATCAGCTTGAGCATTTTCAGCTTAAGCATTTTCAGCTTCAGCATTTTTTAGCTATACGCTTCTATATCTTTATTTATAAGCTTCAGTGTTTTCAGCTATCAGCTTAAGCATTTTCAGCTTCAGCGTTTTTTAGCAATCAGTTTTAGCATCTTCAGTGGCCACATTCAGCTTACAGCATTCAGACTTGCATCATCGTAGGTAGTGCTGTATATCTTGTTCTCCACTGAGACATGGACTCCAGACTGCTGCTGATGAGCTGTAGGGTCTGAGCTTCAGCTTCAGCAGCAGCTGAGCGGAGGGGGGCTGCAGCAGAGCAGTCAGATTTACGAGCGCTGCAGTGCCATTCAGCCTCCTCCACCTCTGACTCACCCTGCTCCTCATCTGACCGCCTCGCTCGCCAGCCTGTCATCCAGAGAGGAGGGTTGGCTGACGGCGGGACGGCAGGGGGTGGTGGTCACACTGACACTAAGTCTGAATCAACCAGAACCAGGTCCTAAAACAGCTTAAGACCACTTTTGAAAGCAGGCTTTGGACCACATTCAAAACCAAATTCAAAAACATTCAGAACCCCTATTAGAACCACATTCAGAACCACAATCAAAGCCCCCTTTAGAATCTTATTCAGAACTATGTTCAGAACCACAATCAGAGCCCTCTTTAAAATCTTATTTAGAACTATGTTCAGAACCACAATCAGAGCCCTCTTTAAAATGTTATTCAGAACTATGTTCAGAACCACAATCAGAGCCCTCTTTAGAACCACATTCAGAACCATGTTCAGAACTACATTCAGAACCACAATCAGAGCCCCCTTTAGAACCATGTTCAGAACAACATTCAGAACCACAATCAGAGCCCCTTTAGTATCTTATTCAGAACTATGTTCAGAACCACAATCAGAGCTCTCTTTAGAACCACATTGAGAACCATGTTCAAAACCACATTGAGAACCACATTCAGAACCACAATCAGAGCCCCCTTTAGAACCACATTGAGAACCATGTTCAGAACTACATTCAGAACCACAATCAGAGCCCCCTTTAGAACCATGTTCAGAACAACATTCAGAACCACAATCAGAGCCCCCTTTAGAACCACATTCAGAACCAGAATCAGAGCCCCCTTTAGAATCATATTCAAAACTATGTTCAGAACTACATTCAGAACCACAATCAGAGCCCCCTTTAGAACCATGTTCAGAACAACATTCAGAACCACAATCAGAGCCGCCTTTAAAACCACATTCAGAACCACATTCAGAACCACAATAAGAGCCCCCTTAAGAACCATGTTCGGAACAACATTCAGAAACACAATCAGAGCCCCCTTCAGAATCATATTCAAAACTATGTTCAGAACTACATTCAGAACCACAATCAAAGCCCCCTTTAGAATCTTATTCAGAACTATGTTCAGAACCACAATCAGAGCCCTCTTTAGAACCACATTCAGAGCCATGTTCAGAACAACATTCAGAACCACAATCAGAGCCCCCTTTAGAACCTTGTTCAGAACAACATTCAGAACCACAATCAAAGCCCCCTTTAGTATCTTATTCAGAACTATGTTCAGAACCACAATCAGAGCTCCCTTTAGAACCACATTGAGAACCACATTGAGAACCACAATCAGAGCCCCCATTAGAACCACATTGAGAACCATGTTCAGAACAACATTCAGAACCACAATCAGAGCCCCTTTAGAACCATGTTCAGAACAACATTCAGAACCCCCGTTAGAACCACATTGAGAACCACATTCAGAACCACAATCAGAGGTCCCTTTAGAACCACATTGAGAACCATGTTCAGAACTACATTCAGAACCACAATCAGAGCCCCCTTTAGAACCATGTTCAGAACAACATTCAGAAACACAATCAGAGTCGCCTTTAGAACCACATTCAGAACCACATTCAGAACCACAATCAGAGCCCCCTTAAGAACCATGTTCAGAACCACATTCAGAACCACAATCAGAGCCGCCTTTAGAACCATGTTCAGAACCACATTCAGAACCCCAATCAGAGCCCCCTTAAGAACTATGTTCAGAACAACATTCAGAACCACAATCAAAGCCCCCTTTAGAATCATATTCAAAACTATGTTCAGAACCATGTTCAGAACCACAATCAGAGCCCCCTTTAGAACCATGTTCAGAACAACATTCAGAACCACAATCAAAGCCCCCTTTAGTATCTTATTCAGAACTATGTTCAGAACCACAATCAGAGCTCCCTTTAGAACCACATTGAGAACCACATTGAGAACCACAATCAGAGCCCCCATTAGAACCACATTGAGAACCATGTTCAGAACAACATTCAGAACCACAATCAGAGCCCCCTTTAGAACCATGTTCAGAACAACATTCAGAACCCCTTTAGAACCACATTGAGAACCACATTCAGAACCACAATCAGAGCCCCTTAAGAATCATATTCAAAACTATGTTCAGAACCACATTCAGAACCACAATCAGAGGTCCCTTTAGAACCACATTGAGAACCATGTTCAGAACTACATTCAGAACCACAATCAGAGCCCCCTTTAGAACCATGTTCAGAACAACATTCAGAAACACAATCAGAGTCGCCTTTAGAACCACATTCAGAACCACATTCAGAACCACAATCAGAGCCCCCTTAAGAACCATGTTCAGAACCACATTCAGAACCACAATCAGAGACCCCTTTAGAACCATGTTCAGAACCACATTCAGAACCACAATCAGAGCCCCCTTAAGAACTATGTTCAGAACAACATTCAGAACCACAATCAGAGCCCCCTTTAGAATCATATTCAAAACTATGTTCAGAACCACAATCAGAGCCCCCTTTAGAACCACATTGAGAACCATGTTCAGAACCACAATCAGAACCCCTTAAGAACCATGTTCAGAACTACATTCAGAACCACAATCAGAGCCGCCTTTAGAACCACATTCAGAACCACAATCAGAGCCCCCTTAAGAACCATGTTCAGAACCACATTCAGAACCACAATCAGAGACCCCTTTAGAACCATGTTCAGAACCACATTCAGAACCACAATCAGAGCCCCCTTAAGAACCATGTTCAGAACAACATTCAGAACCACAATCAGAGCCTCCTTAAGAACCATGTTCAGAACAACATTCAGAACCACAATCAGAGCCCCCTTAAGAACCATGTTCAGAACAACATTCAGAACCACAATCAGAGCCCCCTTTAGAATCATATTCAAAACTATGTTCAGAACCACATTCAGAATCACAATCAGAGCCCCCTTTAGAACCACATTGAGAACCATGTTCAGAACCACAATCAGAACCCCTTAAGAACCATGTTCAGAACTACATTCAGAACCACAATCAGAGCCCCCTTTAGAATCATATTCAAAACTATGTTCAGAACCACATTCAGAATCACAATCAGAGCCCCCTTTAGAACCACATTGAGAACCATGTTCAGAACCACATTCAGAACCCCTTAAGAACCATGTTCAGAACTACATTCAGAACCACAATCAGAGCCCCCTTTAGAACCATGTTCAGAACAACATTCAGAACCACAATCAGAGCCGCCTTTAGAACCACATTCAGAAACACATTCAGAACCACAATCAGAACCCCTTAAGAACCATGTTCAGAACAACATTCAGAACCACATTCAGAACCACAATCAGAGCCCCTTAAGAACCATGTTCAGAACAACATTCAGAACCACAATCAGAGCCCCCTTTAGAATCTTATTCAGAACTATGTTCAGAACCACAATCAGAGCCCCCTTTAGAACCACATTGAGAACCATGTTCAGAACAACATTCCGAACCACAATCAGAGCCCCCTTTAGAACCATGTTCAGAACCACAATCAGAGCCCCCTTTAGAACCCTGTTCAGAACAACATTCAGAACCACAATCAGAGCCCTCTTTAGAATCATATTCAAAACTATGTTCAGAACAACATTCAGAACCACAATCAAAGCCCCCTTTAGAATCTTATTCAGAACTATGTTCAGAACCACAATCAGAGGTCCCTTTAGAACCACATTGAGAACCATGTTCAGAACCACATTAAGAAGAACTAGGTACTGAGCCCTTTTTTTTAATAATCAAGTTGTCTGATTGTTTTTTTTTAACCAATCAGAATCAGTACTGCAGATGACTCCCACCCACTGTTGACAGGTAATCTACAAACAAGAAACAGGGAAATGATGATCTTTTAGGCATTTTAATAAAGTTTTTTAAAAATGGTGTTTATTTTTGTTCAGGGTTAACCCTTTGCAGCTTGTGCTGTTGGCGTGAGATGACAGTTGGTGCTGTGATCACACACCATCACAGTCATACTCTGCCTAACACATGCTGTTGGCATGGCAACACAGGTTTTGGGTGACTTGGATGAAGAAGAAATGAAGAAGTTTGATGTCAAAATGATGAAATTACAGCGGAGGTGCTTGATGGTCTTAAGACTCACCTGGGGGGGTTCTCACCTGCGGACAAGACTATCCTTAACAAACAGGAGTCATCAGCAGAAACCTGAACTCTGAAGGCTAGCATGTGGGCGGGGCCATGCAACAACATGAAAAAGTTTCCAGAAAAATGTCCTTTCAATGTGGGCTGAACTTGGTTCTTGACATGGTTATAGTCTGCTGATGCTCAGCTCTGATTGGTCCACCTCAGTGTGGCCATAGCTGGCAGGCAGGCTGTCATCTCTGATCTGCTGCTATCTTTTTGAAACAGATTTCCTGCAGATTATTTACTGTTGTCTCTTTTTTGATGTTCCTTTTTGTTAAGTTTTATTTTAAAATTTTCATTTTTTCTCTTTTACTCCATAAAAGTAAAGTGTGGTGTGACTCTGTTTCTGGTGTGACTCTCTCTGGTTCTGGTGTGACTCTCTCTGGTTCTGGTGTGAAACTCTTTGGTTCTGATGTGACTCTCTCTGGTTCTGATGTGACTCTCTCTGGTTCTGGTGTGACTCTGTTTCTGGTGTGACTCTCTCTGGTTCTGGTGTGACTCTCTTTGGTTCTGATGTGACTCTCTCTGGTTCTGGTGTGACTCTCTTTGGTTCTGATGTGACTCTCTCTGGTTCTGGTGTGACTCTGTTTCTGGTGTGACTCTATTTGGTTCTGGTGTGACCCTCTCTGGTTCTGGTGTGACTCTCTTTGGTTCTGGTGTGACTCTCTCTGGTTCTGGTGTGACTCTGTTTCTGGTGTGACCCTCTGTGGTTCTGGTGTGAAACTCTCTGGTTCTGGTGTGAAACTCTCTGGTTCTGGTGAAACTCTCTGGTTCTGATGTGAAACTCTTTGGTTCTGGTTCATTGTCATGAGATTGGCTGGTCCGGACTGGGCTTCTATCCCTGAGAGTCTGAGGAGATGTTTTCTGATTTTCGGAACCTGGTTTTTGCTCACACTGACCTATTTTACGACCGTATTTGGATTTCTTACTGATCAAAGCTCATCACCTCCATAACTTTGGTTAAAGCATTCATTTCTGTCAAAGAGATTTTCAGGATTATAAATAGAATTTTGGACTTTTCATTTGCTAACTTTTAGCTGCAGAAACTCAAGGACGATGAAGATAATGGGGGCGGAGCCATTCGGGACAGGTGTGGCTCAGGTTTGAGTGGAGTGACTTTTACTCACCTGTCCTGTGCGGTTACCTCAGGGTCTCGTCTG